>RJWM01009112.1:0-13634 GCA_004363535.1 Dasyprocta punctata
AAAAAAAAAAAAAAAAAAAAAAAAAAAAAAAAAAAAAAAAAAAAAAAAAAAAAAAAAAAAAAAAAAAAAAAAAAAAAAAAAAAAAAAAAAAAAAAAAAAAAAAAAAAAAAAAAAAAAAAAAAAAAAAAAAAAGAAACAGAAAAAAGAAAAAAAAAGAAAGAATATGTGCCCCCAAAAGGAACACTGTTATTGTGTAGATGGATACGTGAGAGTTAAATGCTAGCAATATTCTGCAAACAGTAATGATGAGAGAGAAGCAAAGATCTCAATTCCCTTAGACAAGATTTATATTTCACCTAGGATCAAGAAAAAAAAAATCCTTGAAAGTTGAAGATAAACATTTTGCCAGGCACGGGGGCTGGAATGATTGTCAAAATGGAGCCCACACTTGATCCACTTGGTCACATCCCATTGATGAGGCAGGGATACATAAGGACTTCAGACTGTAGCTCTGACTTCTCAGCAGGTTCTTCCTCACAGGTTGAAATTATCCAGCTTCCAATACTTTTATTCTGCCAGGTGTGGTGGCACATGCCTGCAATTCCAGCACTTGGGAGGCTGAGACAGGAGGATTGTGGCAGTTTTGAAGCCAACCTGGGCACATAAGTGAGTTCAAGGCCAGCTTGCACTACATAGCAAGATCCTGTCTCAAAAGACAAAATAGACTAAAATAAAAAGTCACAAAACACTAATGCTCCTGGATGGAAAATATTATGTGGATTCATGTGATATTCTCGCTTTCAACTGCTTGGCTCAAGAGATGTATAGGATCCTGGAAAGATCCCTTCTAGGTGTCTGGCTGAGTCATGCTAGTGTGACCTGAGAGACCAAATCTGCTTCTAGCCCCTTCCTTGAGTCTCCTTCTTTACTCTCTGGTTCCCATCTCTCAAAAAGTAGTTACCCTTTTACTTTACTTGTGTTTACCATGATGATTATGCATTGGAAGGAGTCAACCCTGATGTAACCGACGCTCTATCTCAATAAAAACTCTCAATTTAAAGGCCAATTGGAAAAATTAGAGCTCTTCATTAGCATAGGCCTGGCGACGCAGCATTCCCATTTACATAGGAAAGACTGCGTGCTGGGCTGAGGAAACAAGCCGCTTTTAAGCAGTAAAACCGCAAACACCTGGGGTGGGGGACAGTTTCGTACATTTGGGGTAGGGGATAGTTTCCTGGCTAGGTTTCAGGGAAACAGCACAATACAGAACAGAAACGCGGCACTTGGGAAAGTACAACTCGTATTGATCAGGGCATCGTGCCTTTACAAGGGCAGGACAAGGGAGGATACTCTCAGGCTCACAGCGCTTGGGAAAGTACAACGTGTGTGTATCGAGGCATTACGCCTTTACAGGAGCAGGCCAGGGGGGTACTCTCAGACAACAAGGGGGTTCACGCATTACAGCAAACCCCAGACTGCAATCTCTGAAACAATGAGATATTTTTTATTTTTGTTTTTGTAGCACTGGAAATGAAAGGCAAGTCCTTGCCTACGCTAGGTAAGTACTGTACTATTGAGACTCACCCAGTCCCACCAACTCTCCACAGCTGCATGTTTTGGTTGAGGTTTACTGATGTTCTGGCTTTGTTACTTGGTGGTTTTAGAGACAGGGTCTGATTACACAGTCCAGGCCAGTCTCAAACTTACTCCCCTCCTGCTTAAACCTGTTAGAAATAAGTACCCAGACTCAATTTGTCAGTGCAGATAATGAAACACTCACACATTAAGAACTGTCAACAAGGCTTTTACTTTTGAAAAAGTGTGCAAGCACCCCCCAGGAATGAGGTAGCAGATGCCTTGAGCCCTAACTAATGGGAAGCAGCTATTTTTCAAATTGGTTGCCTTAATGCAAAGTCTTACAAATTATGGTGGTTGGTAACTCAGCAGTGCAAGGCAGGGTGTGGCACTCCCTGGGTCAGACAGACAGAGAGGACTGTGTCTTGTAATGGCAAGTTCTTGGCTTTTATCTTGGAAACCACCTGTGTTCTTGGAAAAAGTATGTAGACAGCATTTCTTGGCGCTCAGAATATTAACATTAAAGGGTGGGTAATTTTGTTGATGGCCAGGTCATTTAAATCCAAAATGGAATTGCTTTGGGTTTGCGCTTTGACAGAAGAGACCAAGCCTACTTCTCACAAATCCCCACAATTGCTAGGATTGCAGGGTTGCACCACCTTAACCAGCGTCTGAGTTTTATGTCTGTGCACATTTTTTGGTAGCATCTGATGTTTCGTGCTCATTAAGAGAAGAGTGAAACGCTAGCGCCACCAAGAGCCTAAATCTGCAGAAACAGCCATGATGCCTCCTCTCCAGGACTCCAGGAGTGGCAGTGACACAGGGAGCCTGCTCAAGGGAGCTGGAAACCTGCGTGGCAACATTTGCACGCGCAAGCGCACTGGAGCGGGCCTCGCTGCGCAGACCAGTGACATCATCAAATGGTGCCGGCAGGAAACACCTGTAGGACCTGTGAAATGGAGGGAGTGAGTACTTTTTTTAATGTCCACAGCAAAGTTTTCTAGGCGGCCGTCGGTTCTTTCTCTCCTCCATGCTGTCAAAGCGAGCATGTTATCTGTGGAGGACTTTTCAGAGAGCTGATGCCGAAACTTTCGCGAAGGAGCTCTTCCTCAGCTAAATCGAGAAGGTAATTCCAAGGTCGGGCGACCCCGGTTCTCTGGCAGCGAGCTTTCCTCCTCAGCCGGCCGGGCGGGGTCCCGCCAGAGCGTTCCGACCGGCTAAGGAGCAGCTCTTATCTGCTTATTTCTCCTCTTTAGATTCTCTTCAAGAAATACAATGGATTTTTATGGTAGGGCCTTTATCTTGTACCCTAATAAGAGTCATTTATTATTTCTAGAACTCTTGGCAGATCCTGTAGGACTGTTTACATACACGAGTTGGTGATTGAGTTTTATTTCTTCTCAGTTTGGTTTGCTTATTGCACTGACAAATATCTTCAGTGTAATATTGAGTAAGCGTTAAGAGCTGATTTCCTTACTTATCTTAGGGAGAAAACATTCAGTCTTTTACCTTTAAGTGTGATACTGGTTGTAGGTTTTTGTCCATGCCCTTTATCAAGTTATGGACGTTTTCCTTTATTTTGTATTTGATGAATTTTCATCATGAATGTTATCCCGTTTTTCCCAGTGCTTTTTCTGCATCCTGTAAGAGAATTAACTATTTTTTCTTTACATTTTTTGAAATGTCATTCAGTGCACAGTGGCGCACGCCTTTAATCCCAGCACTCGGGAGGCTGAGGTAGGTGGAACATTGTGAATTCGAGGCCGGTTTTGGCTACAACGCGAGTGCATGGCCGGCCCGAGCTACATAGTGTGACCCTGCCTCAAAAAACTAGAACTGCGAGCCGGGCGTGGTGGCGCACGCCTTTAATCCCAGCACTCGGGAGGCTGAAGTAGGAGGAACGTTGTGAGTTCGAGGCCGGCCTGGGCTACAACGCGAGCGCAAGGCCGGCCTGAGCTGCATAGTGCGACCCTGCCTCAAAAAACCAGGGCCGGGAGTTTGGCTCAGTGGCTTAAGCACCTGCCCTGGCAGGTGCGAGGTTGTGAGCTCGATCCCTGGCGCCGCAAAAAACAAAACAAAACAAAACAAAAAAACTAGGACTGGGAGTTTAAAAAAAAGAATTTACCAGTAATCAAAGAATATAGAAAAAAAAAAGAATCAGTACACTGCAAGAGAGCAGCAGGCACGTCCAAGAGAAGATCCCATCCTCAGGATGAAATGCTGAGAATTTTATATGTATTTGTGATGAGGCAATCTTTCAGCATCATCCTAGGAACACTTGCATCACGGTGTTTCTATTGTCCATCCATCTCAATTGTAAGGATAGCAGGTATTGCTTGAAGATAGGCATAATGTTATTTTTTGACAAGGTCCTGTGCCCTTGGAATAGCTATGAGCAGGCCTTCTGGGTAAAACTAACAAATATGTAAAGATGGACACACACACACACAGACACACACACACACATATATTTGGCAGTATATTGAGACGGGGAGAGATGGTGTTAAGATCAGTTAAGCAATTGGGTGACCCAGCAGTGTACTTTTTGTGTGTATCTTGCAAGGTAGAAATTTGTTCTACTACTAGCTCAGCCCTCAGCTGCAGTGCAGCCTCCAAAGAAATATTGGTAAAATAATCATGATTCTGCACATCATGGTGAACTCTTCTAATTGGCTTTCCAAATGCTGATCTACAGTATGTTCTCAGGATAATTTCCACTTGATCATCGTGGATTCTTCTTCACATTGATAGGTTCAATTTGTTATAATTTTAAGAGTTTTTGCATCCATTTTCCTCAAGACTATTGGTCTGTAATATTATGGAACTTTATCTTTTTAAAAAATCAGGATCATGCTGTGTACTTCATGCTGAATGTGAGCTCAGTATGTAATGCAGGCCATTCTTAAACTTACAGCAATCCTCCTGTCTCAGTCTCCCAAATGCTGAGATTATAGGCCTTTTCCACCACAACCTGGTATTTGTCCTCATTTTAAAAAACAGTGATACTATCCTCGAAGAATAGGTTGGGAAGTATTTCCTCCTTTTAAACATTCTATAAGACTGTTTAAAAGTGCCATTATTTCCTACTTAAATGTTTGGTAAAATTCACTAGTAGAACCATTTGAGCTTGAAGTTAGTGTGGAGGTTTTACCTCATTTAATTTATTCAATGCATATATTTCTTTTTAGTGTACCAATTTCTTAATTTTTTTTTCTTTCAGGAAATATGTAGATTTACCAAGTTATTGAACTTCTTGGGTTTAAGTTGTTTATAATCTTCCCTTATCCCCTTTGCCTTTTAAAGTCTGTACCAGCTATTGATTTGTCCAACATATCTGTATCATATTGAATTATGGTTCTCGTATATCTGTTTTCTACTGGGTTTTTATCATGAACAGGTGTTGGATTTTGTCAGAAGTTTTTCCTGCATTTACATGATGATACAGTTTTTGACCTTGCTTCTGTTTATGTGATGTACTGAATTTATCAGTTTACATATCTTTCATCTCTGGGATGAAACCTACTTGATCATGATGTATAATCTTTTTGATAATATGCCCCAGTCAGTCTATTTGCCCATATCTCATTGAGGACTTTTGCATTTATATTCATTAACTACATTGCCTATAATTTTCTTTTGTATTTGGGTCTTCTGTGATTTGGGGATATGGGTGATTGTGGCTTCCGTAAATGAGTTTGGAAACACTATCCATTTTAGTTTCTTTCAGGAGTTTCAGGTGTATCGGTGATATACTATACCTGCAGGTTTTGTTGAATTCAGCAATGCATTCATCAAGTTTTGGATTTTTTTAGTTGGTAGATTCTTTATTATTCTGTCAGTTTCACTGCTTGCTATTGATTTAAACATATTTAAGTCTTTTGGGGTTAGTTTTGGTAATTTGTATGTGCTGAGAAATCTCTCCATTTCTTCAAAATTTGCTAATATGTGGAGCATAATTTTTCGAAGTAGTTACTGTCTTCTGGGTTTCCACGGTGACCATTGTGCTTTCACCTTTTTCATTCCTAATTGCATTGATATGACTCTTTTCTCACTGTCTCTTGGTAAGTATGTCTAGCGGCTTATTATCTATTTATTCTTTCAAAGAACTAGCTCTTTGATTTGTTCATTTTTTTTTTTACTGTTTTATTTGTTTGATTATTTTCAATTCCATTGATTTCTGCTCTCATCTTTTTAATTTCTCTCCTCAAGTTGGGTTTGGGTTAGGTTTGTTGTATCAAAGTATTTTAAAATTTCTAATAAGGTTGTCTGTTTGTGCTTGCTCTATTTTCCTAATGCGAGATTGATTGCAGTGAATTTTCCTCTTAGAACCACTTTCATAATCTTGCAGAGGCTTAGATGAATTGTACTGTTATTAAGTTCCAGAAATTCTTCAATTTCTTCTTTGATTTCTTCTGTGGCCCATTGGTTGCTTAAGAATATATTGTTATTTTTACAGGAGATTTTGGCTTTTCTGAAATTTCTTCTGTTGCTGATTTGTATTTCAAGTGCACAACATATGAATGGGGTAATCTCTATTCTTTTAAATTTACTTAAGCAGACTTTGTGACCTACTATGTGGTCTATTTTAGACAAAGTGCCATGAGTGGCTGAAAAGAATGGATACTTTGTTGTAGGTGGCAGAGTACTCTGCATATGTTCATTAAGTGCTTATGTTCAAGGGCATGAATTAGCTCTGAATTTCTTTACTGTTTTATGTGGTTGTGTAGTTGATCTATCTTTGCAAAGTTGGGCATTGAAATACCCTACTATGATTGTGTTACTGTTTATCTGATCTTTTCATTTCAGCACTTTTTGTTTTATGAAGATAGTGCATATATGTTTACCAATATTATTCTTGTTGGATTGTTCCTTTAACTAGTACTAGCAACCTTTATCTCTTCTAATAAGTTTTAGCTTGCAGTCTACGGTGTATGATATTAAAATTGTTGCTTGTTGCTTGTTTTGGGGGTCATGATGCGTGAAATACTGTTTTCAGTCTTTAATTTTTAGTCTGTGAATATCTTTTGGGATTAGATAAGTTTCTTGAATGTAACAGATTATTGAATTCTGGTTTTTTATCCAGTCTGCCAGTCTGTATCATTTAATTGCATAATTTAGGCTGTTGACATTGGGAGGTATTTCTGTGATGTGTTGCTTATTTATTATGATTGCCTTCTTTATCTTTTGATGTATTCTTTAACTTTTTTTCCTGATTTTTTTTTGTTGCCATTTGTCAATTGGTCCTACTAGTTTCCTCAGTGTAGTTAGCTATGTTAGATTCATTGTTTCTGTCGAGAATATTCTTAAGTAGTTTCTCTAGAGCTGGTACAGCACTCATATATCTTCTGAGCTGATCTTTTTCATGGAAATACCCTATTCCTCTATCTATTGTGGAGGACAGGTTTGCTGGGTACGTTAATCTGGTTTTTAAGTTATTTGTGCTTAGGGTTTGAAATATTTCCCTCCAAGACCTTCTGGCCTTTTTCGTTTATGTTGAGAAGACTCCTGTGATTCTGATTGGTGTACCTTTATATATGATTTTTTTGTTTTTCTTTGGATGCTTTTAAAATTGTTTTTTTTGCTGGAGATCTGGTAGTTTAATAAGGATGTACCTGCTGAACTTCTTTTTTCATCATGATTGTTTGATGTTCTCTGTATGTTGTTTACTTGTATTTTAAACTGGTCTTTTTGGGAAACTGTCTTCCATGATTTCTGTAAACATGTTAGTGAATGCATCTGTGCTATCTTCTACTTTTTTCTTTAACTCTAATTTTGATCTTTTTGTTGACAACTAGTTGCTACAGAATAGTCTTATTTTAGTGTTGGCTTCTTGCAGCTCTTCATTATAATTCATTGTTTTGTCTGTAATGTCAGACACTTCTTCACATTGGTCATTTCTGCCATATATGAATTCTGTATAGTTTTTTATTTTAGGTATTTCTGTCTAACATCTTTTCAAGAATTGCATATATTTGTTGAATCTGTCATTGAATTTTTCAACTGTTTTGGTTAGCTTGTCCAGTTTTTTACCTATTTCCCCAAATTTCATTGTAGGCATATTGAGTGAAATCACTGTGAACCTTTGATTCATGTCCTCTTTGACCTTACTACTTTCCTTATCCCTTCTATGGACTTTTCATAGAGTTCTGCTACTTGGTATTTTTTTTTCTTCTTCCTTTGTGATGTCTTGCTCTGCCTTTGGTGAGTTGGAGTGTCAGTTTGAGATTTTCTGCATCTTTGCTTCCCCATTCTCCTATATATATCTGTATTCATTTCTTTATTTTTTGAAAAAAAAAAGAATAAAAACAATGATATAAAATTGCAAAACAATATAGGAGAGTAGCAGTATTTAACACATTGCGTATTATCTTCAAAGTGTTTGCTTGGATTACAATATATAGACATGAAAAATTGATAAAACAATATAGGCATGAGCCTTCCTTTCCGTGAACTAATAGAGATTAGTAGTATAAGTATCTTAACTATTTTGCAAGTGTATATATTTTTTATTTATTTTTCCTTTTCCCTTCTTTTCTCCTTTCCTCATCTTAATTTCTCTTTCCTTTTGATCAGTTTCTTCCTATTTCATATCTATTGCAAATTTTGGATCTTATTTACTCTTTGAGCTTCTTACACTAGGGTGAGAATGCAATGTTGACACGTGAGTCTGATTTATTTCACTTATGAGTATCGTCTCAAGTTGCATCCATTTACCTATAAAAGGTCAAGTTTATCCTTCTTTATAGCTGAGTAATACTCCATTGTAGAAAAATACTACACTTTTTTTTTATCTATTCCTCGGCTGATGGGCATTTGATTATTTTCAAGATTTGTCTTACAAATTGTGCTGCCTTAAACATGAGTGCACATGCATCACTGTGGTATGACGTTTTAAATTTTTCTCTGAAAATACCCAGAAGGGGGTATTGAATGGGCCCTCTAATCCTAGTTTTCTGAGGAATCTCCACACTGATTTTCACAGTGGTTGCACCAGTCTACACTCCCACCAACAGTGAAGAAGGGTTCTTTTTTCACACATTAGTGCCAGCATTTGTTATCAGTTAATTTTTGATGATAGTCATTTTTTCTGGGGTAAGATGCAATCTCAATGTTTTAATTTGCATCTCTTGAATGACCAATGATATTGAACTTTTTTTTTTTCATGTATTTGCCATTTGTATTTCTTCATCTGAGAAGTTTGTATTCATCTCAGATGTCTGTTTTTGGGTTGGGTCTTCAAGTTTGGGATGACTGACTCTTTTCTATTCTTTGTATCTTCTAGATAGAAGTCCTTTGTCTGAGGAACAAGTGACTATAAAATTTTTTCCACTCTGTGGGTTGTCTTTGCACTCTGTTTATGATTTCTTGTGCAAAAGCTTTTTTATGAGATGACATCACATTTGTTGATCCTTTGTTGTGATTTTTTTGCAGTTTGGGTTTTGTTCATGAACTCTGCCTACACCTATATGTTCGAGATTTCTACCTATTTTCTCTCCAAGTAAATTTGGTGTTTCTGTTTTAATATTTAGATCTTTGATGCATTTTTATTTTAGTTTAGTTCATGGTGATAGTCACAGGTCTAGTTTTAGTCTTCAACATGTGGAAGGCCAGTTTTTCCAGCATGATTTATTAAAGAGACTATCTTTCTTCCAGTGAACATGTTTGGCTCCTTTGTCAAAGATAAGGTAATTGCGTGTGTTTGGGGTTGCGTATGCAACCTCTATTCTGTTTCACTGATCCTGAGGCCTGTTCTGTTTTGTTTTGTTTGCCAATACCTTACAGATTTTATCACAGTATCTTTGTAGTGTAATTTCAAGTCAGGGATTATGATGCCTTCTACTTGTCTTTGTTGCCTAGAATTGCTTTTGCTCTTTTAGGTCTCTTCTGATTTTAAATGAAGTTTAGGAATGTTTTCTCTAATTCTGTATGGTATGCTAAAGTTATTTGGATTGAGATTGCATTAAATCTGTATAATAGGTTTTAAAGTAGGGCCATTTCCTCTGTTTTTTTTTTTTCTTCCTATCCAACAGCAAGGGGTATCTTTCCATTTTCTGATGTCCTCTTGGATCTCCTTTTTTATAGTAGTGTAATTTTCACTGTTTGGATCTTTTACATCCTTTGTTAGACTGAGTCCTAAGTATTTCACTTTTTTAGATGATATTTTAAAGAGTGTGCTTTCTGTAATTTCTCTCAGTGAGTTTGTTGCTTGTGTACAGAATGCTATTGATTTTTGAGTGCTGACTTTGTATCCCGCTACACTACTGAATTTGTATCTTAAATCTGTAAGTTATTTTGGTGGAGTTTTTGGGGGTCTTCTATGTAATTTATCTGTAAATAATAATCATTTAACTTCCTCTTTTCGTATCCTCATTCCTTTTATTTATCTCTCATGTCTAATTGCTCAGACTAATGGTCCCAGAATTATATTGAATAGGAGTGGAGATACTGGACATCGTTTTCTTTTTCCTGATTTTAGAGACCTTTCAGTTTTTGACCATTTAATAATGATGTTACCTTTTGGTTAACATAGATGGCTAGTAAAAGATAAAGGTAAAGACCATCTATTCCAACTTTCTGTAGAGTTTTTATCCTGAATGGGTGCTGGGCTTTGTCAAATGCATTTTCTGCTTCTTTTGAAATGAACATGTAGTTTTTATCTTCTGTTAATATAGTGTATTACATTTATTGATTTGCATATGTCAAACTATCCCTGCATCCCTGGGATGAGTCCCACTTGGTCATGGTGTATAATCTTCTTGATGATTTTCTGCATTCTGTAGGCCAGTATCTTACTGAGTATTTTTGCATCTATGTTCATTAGGGAGATTGGCCTGTAGTTTTGGTTTTTGGTAGGGATTTTTTTTTCTGGTTTTAAATCAGGGTAATGCTTGCAGGAATGATTTTGGAATTACTGATTTCTTTTTTATTTCCTTAAAGATTTTTAGCATTAGTGGCATTAGTTTTCCTCTAAATTTTTAGTAGAACTCAATGGAGAATTTATCAGGGCCTGTACTTTCCTTTGTTGGTAAATTTTTAACTGTATTTTTAATGTCACTGGCAGATATCAGTTATTTGGAATTTTTATATCTCCATATTTAGTTTTGGTAATTTGATTATGTCTAGGAATCTGTCCATTTCTTCTGTTTTCCATTTTATTAGAATAAAGCTTCTCATAGTAAGTATTGAGGATCTCGTGGATTTCAGTAGGATCTGTTGTGATTGCCTCCTTTTCATTCCTAATTGCTTGAGTTTGTGTTTTTTCTTTCCTCTTTTTTGATGAGGTTGGCTAGTAGTTTATTTTATTTATTGTTTCAAAGAACCAATTTTTCGATTCATTGATTCATTGTATTGTTTTATTAGTTTCTGTTACATAATTTCTGCTCTTTACAATTTTCTCCCTCATATGAGCTTTGGGTTGATTTGTTTTCATTTTCCTAGAAGTTTGAGGTTCAACATGAGGTTGTTCATTTGAGCTCATTCTGTTTTCCTTACGTGTGAGTTCATTGATATAAATTACCCTCATAGGACTGCTTTCATTGTGTCCCATAAGTTTTGGTATGCTGTATCAGCAGTATCATTTAATTGTACATACTGTTTAATTTTGTCTTTAATTTCCTCTGTGACCCATTGTTTGTTCAGCAGGATGCTAATTTCCATATGTTTATGAAGTTTTTGTGATTTCCTTTGTTGTTGATTTCTAGTTTCATTATGCTATGGTCAGATACTATTTATGGAATGATTTCAGTTCCTCTACATTTACTTAAACATGTTTTTTTGGTTAATATATGGTGTATTTTGGAGAACGTCCCATGTGCAACAGAAAATAATATGTATTTTGATGTTTTAGGGTGGAACACTTTGTAGACATCTATCAGATGCATTTGTTCATAGACTTGGTTTTAATTCTAATATTTCTGTGTTGATTTTTTGTCTAGTTCATCTATCTATTTGTGAGAATGGAACGTTATTTTCCCCTACAACAATCATGTTAGTGTGTATTTGGTTTTTCATGTCTGTTAATATTTGTTTTATGTAGTTGGTTGAACCTGTGTTTGGTGCATAAATATTTATGATTGTTTTCTCTTCTTCTTGGAGTTTTCCCTTAAACAAGTATCTGGTAATCTTGATTGTCTCTTTTGATCAGTTTTGGCTTAACATTTGCCTTGTCTACAAATAGAATAGCTATCCCTGGTTTTATCTCAGTTCCTATGGCATGGTGAATTGTTTTCCTTCCTTAGACTTTTATTCTATGAATTTCTTTTTTGAATTAAATGTGTTTCTTGAATGCAACATATTGTAGGATCTTTTTTCTTGATCCATTCTGCCACCCTGTTTCTTTTAATTAGTGAATCGAGGCCATTTACATTGATGGTTATAACTGATATGTATTGGCATGTTATTTTCTTGCTGTTTTTTCCCCTGGCTTTCCCCTCTGTTTAAATGTTTTCCCTACCTGGTAGTTCCTTTCTTTTGTTGCCCTTGAAATTACGATCATTTTTATATTTGCCTGTTTATCTCTGTCTATAATACCGTTCAGTACTCTTTGTAGGGTTAGTTTAGTGTTCATGAATCTCTTCAGTTTTTCTTTGTCATGGAAGAATCTTATATGTTCATTAATTTTGAAAGATAGTTTTTGGGGTACATCAAACTGGGTTGGAAGTTGTTTTCTTTCAGGACTTTAAATACTTTACTCCAAGGTCGTCTTGACTTGAGGGTTTGTTTTGAGATGTAAGCCATGATTCTAATGAACTTTCCTTTATAGGAGATCTATTTTTTTTCTGTAACAGATTTTAGTACTCTGGTCTTTTGCTAAATTTCCAGAATCTTTATTATTGTATGTCTTGGTGTAGTTTTACTTTGGTGATGACTGTTTGGAGTTCTATATGTTTCATTTATTTGTATGTCAAATTCTTTATCCATGCTTGGAAAGTTTTTTGGCATCATTTTTGTGAAGAGCTTTTTTATGGCAATTTTGTTGCCTCCAGCTTTCTCGTTGACCCCAATCAATCTTATTGTACTATTCTTTGCTTCACCTTGTAGCTGTTGGATTGACTTTTCATGTTCTCTTGCTATTTTTAAGATGCTTTCTCTTTTCATGATCCCTAGCTGCAATTCTGTTTTCAAGATCTAATATTCTGTCCTCTCCTTTGTTCAGTCTGTTGCATATACTTTCAGTGGAGGTCTTAATCTTTGGGATTTCTATTTGGATCTGTTTCATGGGTTCTGTTTCTTTCCTATATTGGGCAGTTTTTGTTTCCATCATTTTTCTAAGCTCATCTATTCTTTTATCTGTATCTTCTCTAATATCTTTGATTTTAAGCATCATTTATTTTTGTAACTGAGAGATTATTTTCTCTGTAACCTTTTCCACTTTTTACTTCTGTTGCAAACATTTCAAAAACTTCCAGTGTTTGATTTCCAATATTTTCTATCTCCTTGTGCTTCAGGGTTGAGTTGGGTCAACTGGGTGTCTGAGAGTGCATTTTGCCTCTGTGTTTTGTCATTTTCTATTTTTTATTTTGTTTTCCATGTTGATATCTGCCAAGTTCTTCTAATGATAGCTTTCTTACTAATATTGAGGCTTCCCTAGGAGATGTCTGTTCTTTAGGGATGTCCTTTAGATATAGGTGGTTCTTTCTAGCTATCCCAAGAACCTACCTCCCCAATTTGTAAGGGATGCAAAGTTACTATTTGACTCCACTCCCAATCCTTTGGTGTTAGGCTGTGGTGACTGCTTACAATCACAGTATTATACAAGTGAGAAAAATTGATCAATATATATATATATATATAAAACATCCTGGATAAGGTAGTAGACAGTAATAGTAATAGTTTGAAGTACAGCTCAACTACTGTCAAACTGGTAAACATTAACCTGCTACCTCCAACCACAGAAGCAAACTCTAAAGTTATATAATAAAATTAATTATATACCACATATTTGAAGACAATGATTTTCTCCTTAGTGGAATGATTTTATCCTTCTGCAGGGTTCAGGAGACCTTCTGTAGATGGTTAGGGGACCACATAAACTGATGAATGAAGTAAAATACAGTAGCATCAAGACTGGAGGTGAAAGGATGACCTGAGTTTTGACAAACTAGAGAATTTAGATGGGA
>RJWM01009112.1:13734-69621 GCA_004363535.1 Dasyprocta punctata
AAAAAAAAAAAAAAAAAAAAAAAGAGGAGAGTGAAAAAGAAATAAATGAACAAAAGAGACCAGAAAAAAAGAGAAGAAAAAGAATCCAAAAGCAAAAATAACCACAAAATATGAAACAAGACAAAATCAACCAGACAGTAAAAGGATAGCCAATCAGACAAGGAAGAATAAAAGCAGTAAAGTACCTCCGTGCTTAGTTCTGTGATTGTGTCCGTCAGATCCCAGAAATGTGCTGTGTACTTCAGCCAACTTTGCCATGGGAATTGTGCTGAGTATGGAGCTGATCTTGGCCTCTGGATGGGTTGGGATTGGTTTTCTGTTGCGTAGTTCTCCAGCGCTCAACTTCCGGCTCCTCTCAGCTGCTTCAGACACTTCTACATTACTGGTCTCCCTGAGTACTCAACCCACAAAAGGTGTGTGTGCACTGATGACCCTGTGGCCCACTGGCCTGGGTCTCTGTTCTAGTCGCTGCACCTGCCAAAGGCATGTGTGCACCCATGCTGGCTGGCCTTGTATCTGTATTTAATAGATAGATGATAAATAGATACATGGATAGGTAAATAGATCTTTTGAAATTACTTATTGCCCTTTCTTTTCCCCTCCTTTTCCAGGAGGATTATGTCAGGTTGGGAAGTAGAGAGATCAGTAGAGATCAGTGGTTTATGTAGAGATTTTTAGAAAGATGTTGCCTCCCTCTGAATAATTCTCAGCTTTGTATGTCCAGTGCTAGTACTTACTACTTCTGGTATTCAAATGATTTCCACTGTGTCCCTATGCTTTTCTGAAAGAATTACTTCTAATTACAACAGTATCCACAGATTGAATCCTACAACACTTCTATCTGATAGTCCTAGCACTTACACTCTCCCTCACCTTTGTCTCTTCTACATGTACGCTATCACGGTTTCTTATTTATGGTTGTTCTGCAAATGAAGTCAGTGAGGTAGGGTGGGGAGAAGACACTAGGGAAGAATTGAAGGGGAATAGTGATAGATGAGAAGGAAAGGTTGATGTGGGGTCTGATTCTATTGGGGTACTTTTAGTTGGGTTGAAGGGTTAGTACTGAAAGTTTTTAGAGGATATTTTATAGGGACAAGGGCAGGATATGGAGGAAGGTTTATTTTGTAATTAAGGAAAGCTATGTTGATGTCAGAACTTAATATAGGGAGGACAATAAGCAAGGTAAGATATGGAAAAGCCAATGGCTTAGGATGGGGAGGATCAAGGAATATTACTAGAGTATTAAGAGTGACTGTGAGAAGTATTGTGATTTTAAACCTTTGGAGGAGGAATTTACCCATTTGGACAAAAATGGCATATTTTGATAAAATTTAATAATACTCAGTTATTAGTAATGTCTTGGAGGGTGTGAGGTGATGCAACTAGATAGGGAAAGAATATAGATATCTATTAAATCAGAGACCATGAAGAAATATGCAAAATAGCAACCTAATAAAACACAGGGAACCATAAAATAACATAATTCCACATTACTAAATAAATGAAGAAATACACAAAAACTTAAACGGATAAAATATCCAATGGGAACACGGATTAAGTACTCCTATGAGACACTGCATATGTAATTCCCAAGTAGCCTTTTTACCAGAGAGCCTCCTGAGTGCTCACAAATCAGTAACTTCTCTGATTCCTTCATCTCGATACTGAAGCTAATTCATACCCAGGTCTTTTTTCTGTCAGGTTAGAAGCATTCTTGCAGAGTCTGATCCAACCAGTTCTTGCATTAGGAACTCTTGCTGCCCCACTTCCTGGGTGTGATGGTGGATTTTGGAGACAGGGTCACTGACATGAAGTTATCCAGTGAGTCAGGATTATTCCTATGTAATAAATTCAGCTACAGCAGTAACAAGCTAGTATATTACACTGTTATCTATCAGGGATGGTTGAGAAATAACATATTATGAGACTCTGTTTTGCATCTCCCTTTACCCTAGAGAAGAAATCCATGGTTATAGTATAAGCATCTTAACAACCCAAGTCTTGACCCTTAATTTATGTGCACCAAATATGATGACTGTGTCTCCTTCAATGGAGAGAAAGGCAATCAACAATAATTTTATAGAATTAGCAATCTAAAGGAGGTTTGAAGACTGATTAATGTTAGAGGGGGAAGAGAACAAGGAAAAAGGTTTTTTTTAAATTCCCCTGCTCTTCAGTGTGGGAATAATGGAGAGGGGGGCAAATGAGCCCATTGATGCTAAGGTTATGTTATATATTTAGAAGGGGATAACAGAAAACTGGGTACAAAATTGATAGTGAGAAAAATCGGACTGGGAAAGATTCCATGACTGATATAAATATTAAAGAAAATATTAAAAGGAGACAAATGAAAAAAGGGAGAGTAAAAAAAAAGAAAAATTGAGAATGAATAAGACAGGAGAAATAAGTCAGGCAAAGAGATATGGATAAAAGTAGGAGGGATATAAAAGGTTAAGGGAGAATTCCTGTACACTCTGTAAACTATATTGGAAGAAGAAAGACAAGAGGGAGAGAAGCAACATACAGACATGTTTATAAAAGAAAAACGGGTAAAATATTTGAATAGAAGTCTGGGTGGAAATGTACAGGAGGAGGAAAACTGCAAAAAGCCAAAAATTTTAAAGATCTACATCACCAGGACCCAGGTGAAAGGTATGGAGATTGGTACTTACCAATGCCATCTCCACTGCCAGGACCCAGGTGAACCACACAGGAAGGTCCAGAGAATGTCCCCTTCCCTCACTGCTGCCATGACTGAAGTGAACTGCATGGGAACACCCAGAGAACACGGAATGCCAGTGACACAGTAGGGTTCCAACTAGGGTGCACAGGATGGACAGGTGGGACTAGTGGCATGAAAGTCTGAAGCAACAATAACAATACAGGACAATAGGTGGTAAGTTAGCTGAACCAACATTGTTCTTGGAGACAGAGACACATGGAATAGAAGCAGGCAGGTGGGGTTTTGTTTTGTTTTGATATGTTTTTTCTTTCTTTTGTTTTGAAATGTTTTTTCTATCTTTTTCTTTTTCTTTTATCCTTTTTTTCCCCTCTCTTTTCTAAATGGCTAGGGAGATCTCCAGCCAGAGAAAACTAATCCCATCACCTAAACCCAGAGACCAAGTTAAGATAATCCCATTTTTCCCTCATCCTTTCTTTTCTGCCCTCTCCTCCAGTTTCCCAAAGTTTGCATGATCATACTCTGTCCTCCAGCCTTGCTTCTATTTTCTTTTCATTTATCTTTCTTTTATCTGCTATTCTTAAATCATTGAACAAATGAACCAAGTAGATGTTTACAGAGTGTTCCACTCAACATCATCAGAATACACATTCTTCTCAGCTGCACATGGGACATTCTCTAAAATAGACCATATACTAGCCCATAGAACATGTTTAAGTAAATGCAAAGGAATTCAAATTATTCCATGTGTATTATCTGACCAAAAGGCAATGAAATTGGAAATGGCAAAAAATTGCAAAAATTCCATAAACACATGGAAATTAAATAACACCCTCCTCCATGTCCCCAAGTGGGGACAGCCACACCCAAGCCTTTCTCCGGGAGTGTGTGCCATTCATGGACTGTGTGGGGAGAGAACCAGGGGCCTCACCAGGAGGTGATCGCCCCGTTGAAACCAGTACCATGTGTCAGCTGCTGCTGGAATGGGGACAGCCACACCCAAACCTCTCAGTGAGGCTGCGCCACTTGCGGACTGCGCGGGTGGGAGGGATAGGGTGGTGGAGAGATGCAGGCCTCACCACGGGGCAATCCTGGCCAGGTAACCATATCATTTTCATTGTTTGGTTGGGTTGGGTTTTATTCTCTTTTGTTTTGTTTGATTATGTTAAATCTGATGGCATAAGCAGCTATTTGAAAGATAACAAGACATATTATGGTAGCCATTTGGATTTACTAGTGGCTTGTTTTGAAGTCCTTTATTGCATTCACTGTTTTGGTTTTATTGTTTCTATTCTTTTCTGTTCTGCTTGATTTTTACTATGTCCAAAAGTATCTGCAGCTATTTTGAAGAAAACGAAAGGTATTATGGTAACTATTGTTGGTTTTGTAAGGTTTTGAAGTCCTGTATCACTTATACTGGTTTATTTTTTATTTGTTTTATTCTGTTTTATTTTCCTTGGTTTTACTCTCTTTAAAATAAGAGTCACATTTACCACAAAAATACCAGAATTGAGCCAAAAAACAAAAAAACAAACAAACAAAAAAAAAACCAAAAAACAAAACCACCCTCCTGAACAACCAATGGGTCACAGATGAAATTAAAGAAGAAATTAAACAATATCTACAATCAAATAAAAATGTAAATAAACCTACTGGAACTTTTGCGACACAATGAAAGCAGACCTACAAGGGAAATTTATAGTGGTGAATTCTCATACCAGGAAAACAGAATGAGCACAAATAAGCAGCATAATGTTTACCTCAAGCTTCTAGTAAAAGAAGAGAAAGTCAAACCCAAAGCCCATTCAAGGGAGGAAATTTTAAAGATCAGAGTCAAAATTAATGCAATGGAGACTAAGAAAGCAATACAAAGAATCAATGAATTGAAGAGGTGGTTCTTTGAAAGAATAAACAAAATTGATAATCCCCCAGCCAACCTTATCAAAAAAAGAAATGAAAAAACTCAAATTCATGCAATGAGGAATGAAAATGATGAAATCACTATAGATCCTGTGGAAATTTAGGAGACCATCAATACCTACTTCAAAAATCTTTACTCACATAGGTTGAAAACACAGAAGAAATGGGCAGATTCCTAGAAATGTATGAATTACCAAAGCTCAATCAAGAAAATATGAAAATTCTGAATACCCCAGAAGCAGTTAATACAATTGAAAATGAAATTAAATTTACTAAAAAAGAAAATTCCAAGTCCTGATGGATTTACAGCTGGATGCTACTAGAAATTCAGAGAAGATTTAATGACAGTACTCCTCAAGCTCTTTAATGAAATTTACTTATTTATTTATTTATTTTTGCGGCACCAGGGATTGAACTCACAACCTCGCGCCTGCCAGGGCAAGCACTTAAGGCACTGAGCCAAACTCCCAGCCCTAGTTTTTTGAGGCAGGGTCACACTATGTAGCTCACGCTTGCGTTGTAGCCCAAGCCGGCCTCGAACTCACAACGCTCCGCCTACCTCAGCCTCCCGAGTGCTGGGATTAAAGGCATGCGCCACCACGCCCGGCTCTTTAATGAAATTTAAAGGGAAGTAATCCTCCCTGACTCATTCCTGGGTACAGTATTACCCTGATACCAAAACCAGAGTAAGATCCAACCAAAAAACAGAACTACAGACCTATCTCCCTAATAGATATAGATGCAAACATCCTCAATAAGATACTCACAAACAGAATTTAACAAATCATCAAGGATATTATACACCATGACCAAATGGGATTCATCCTAGGAATACAGGGATGGTTCAACATATGCAAATCCATAGGTGTAATATACCATGTCAGCAGAGCCAAAGACAAAAATCACATGATCGT
The DNA here is from genome assembly GCA_004363535.1 of Dasyprocta punctata. NCBI lineage: Eukaryota > Metazoa > Chordata > Mammalia > Rodentia > Dasyproctidae > Dasyprocta > Dasyprocta punctata. The sequence continues at coordinate 19,249 of RJWM01009112.1, forward strand.
CTCAATAGATAGACAAAAAGCTTTTGATAAACACTCATTCATGATAAAAACCTTAGAGAAAATTGGAATAGATGGTCTTTACTTCAATCTGATGAAAGCCATCTGTGACAGACCAACAGCCAGCATCATAGTAAATGGAAAAAAACTGAAAGCTTTCAAGAAGAAGACAAGGATGTCCACTATCACCACTCCCATATAATAGAGTTCTGGAAACAATGCCCATAGCAATTAGACAAAAGAGAGAAATAAATGGAATAAGAATAGGAAAGGAAGAAGTTAAATTACCATTATATGCAAATGACATTGTACTCTACATAGAAGATCCAAAATGATCCACTAAAAGACTTTGAGAATCAGTAGCAAATTTAGTAGCATATCTGGATACAAAGTCAACTCTTAAAAATCAGTGGCATTCCTGTACACTGAGTGAAAAAAAAAAAAAGGGAAATGACACTCTTTAAAAAAAAAAAATGAAATACTTAGGAGCCAATCTAAGAAAGTAAGTAAAGGATCTATATATTGAAAATTATAGTACTCTGAAGAAAGAGATTGAAGAAGGTATCAGAGAATGGATCCTTTGATCTTGGATAGGAAGAACCAACATTTTTAAAATAGCCATACTCTCAAAACTGTTATACAGATTTAATGCAATCCCAATCAAAATGCCATTAGCATACTTTACAGATCTAGAGAAAACATTTCTAAAATTCTTTTAAAACAGAAGAGACCTAGAATAGTAAAGGCAGTCCTAGGCACAATACCTGACTTGAAATTATACTAAAAAGTTATGTTGATAAAATCAGCATGGTACTGGCAAAAAACAGACCTGAGATCAGTGGAACAGATTAGGAGATGCAGACACAACTACAAAACTACTCAGCCACCTTATCTTTGACATAGGAACCTAACATATTCACTGGAATAAAGATAGCATCTTTAATGAATGGTGCTGGTAATTGGCTTCCCACATGCTGAAGACTGAAACGAGACTCATGTCTATCACTATGCATTAAACTAATGTCAAAATGGATCAGAGTGCTAAATGTTAAAACAGAAACTAAATCTACTGGGAGACAAAGCAAGAAGAAATCTTGAAGACCTTGGGTAGTTAGAGAGTTCATGAATAAAACCTGGACTCAATGGGAAATACTTTAAAAAATGAACAACTGGAATCTCATCTTATTAAAAGTTTTTGGACATCAAAAGAAATCATCAATACAGTGAAAAGACAACCACAGAGTGGAAAAAATTTTAGCCAACTTTCCCTCAGGTGTAGGACTTGTATCTAGAACAAATAAAGAATTGAAAAACATCAGGCCCCCAAATTCAAAGACCTAATCCAAAAATGGGCATCTGAGATGAATATGCACTTCTGAGATGAAGAAATGCAAATGGTAAAATATGAAAAAATGTTCAATATCATGGGTCATTCAAGAAATGCAAACTAAAACACTGAAATTTCATCTCACCCCTGAAAAAATGGCTATCATCAAGAAATCAACCAATTAACAAATGCTAGTGGGGCTGTGGGGAAAAAAGAACCCATCTCTAATGTTGGTGGAAGAGTAGACTGGTGCAACCACTGTAGAAATCAGTGTGGAGATTTCTCAAAAAAATGTGAATTAGAGGTCCCATTCAATCCAGGTATTCCACTTCTGGGTATTTTCTGAGAGGAATTAAAAACATCATAGCACAGTGATGTATGCACGCCTATGTTTAAGGCAGCACAGTTTGTAATAGCTTAATCTTGGAAATAATCAAAATGCCCATCTACTGGGAAATGGGTAAGAAAAAATGGTATTTTTATACAATGGAGTACTACCAAGCTATAAAGAAGGATAAACTTGAGGCTTTCATAGGTAAATGGATGCAACTTGAGACCATACTCATAAGTGAAATAAATTGGACTCACATGTATAAATATTGTTATCTCCCTAATGTGAGAAACTAAAGAGTAAATAAGATCCAACATGTACAATAGATATTGTGAAAGTGAAAGGGGAAGAAACTGCTTAAAAGAAGGAACAACTAAGAGCCAGACCCAAGCCTTTCCCCTTGAGTCTGCACCATTTGTGGACTGTGGGGGAAGAGAACAAGGATTCATCAGGAAGTAAGCCCTCCCTGCAAACGAGTACCATGCATGGGCCACTGCCAGTGAGGGGACAGCCAGACCCCAGCCCCTTCCGGCATGTGGGCTGGCAAACAAGAGCCAGTACCCACCTTCCCCATAAGTGACCAGCTGAACTGGAGAAACACAGGCTTAGCTATTGAGGTGAAATGCAATTTGATGCTTGTGATGTTTTGTTGTTTCACTAAACTAGGGCTGGTGGTCTGATCATCTGTTCAGAGGATAGCGGTACGCAGTGTGGCATCTAGGGGTGATCTCCTTCTGAGGATGGTAACCACTGTTGATTGGCTATTGTTTTGTTTTGAAGTCCTGTATGATTTTCATTGTTTTGTTGGGTTGGGTTTTGTTCTGTTTTCTTTTGTTTGATTTTGTTGTATCTGATGGCATGAACAGCTGTTTCAAAGATAGCAAGATATATTATGGTAGCCATTTTGGATTTCCTACTGTTTTATTTTGAAGTCCTTTATTGCATTCGTTGTCTTATTTTTATTGGTTCTATTCTGTTTGATTTTTACTATGTCTGAAGGTATCTGCAGCTATTTTGAAGACAAGAGGCATTATGGTAACTATTGTTGATTTCATATTGTTTTGAGGTTCTGTATCACTTACACTGCTTTGTTTTGATTTGTTTTATTTTCTTTGATTTTATCTTCTTTAAAATAAAATTAAAAAAAGAATAACTGAGACTGCCAAATAGAAAAGAAGGAAGGGAAAATATATATGTATATATACAATTGCTAAGATAATTATACTACTAATTTCTATTAGTCTGTTAAAAAGAATGGTTTGAGCTTATATTGTTTAATTTTTCATGACTAATCTTGTAATCTGAGCAACTACTTTGGAGTAACAATATATGATATGTTAACCATTGTTATTGTCCTGTTATCTTGTTTTGAAATTATCATTGTTTTTATTGTTTTTCTGTTTAAAATAAAACATTCATTCTCAATTACACTACTAATTTCTGTTAACTCACTGAAAAGAACTGTTCATGCTTATACTGTTTGACAAATTTTATATGCCTATATCTTGTAATCTAAGTGCTTTGAAGATAACAATATGCAATATATCAACCACTGTTAATTGCATATTATCTTGTTCTAAAACTCTTATCATTGGTTTTACTATTTTTTCTCTTTAAAATAAAAAAATTAAAAGGTAGGTAAAAATGAAAAAATAATGCAATCAAATAAAGAAAAATAAAAGTTTTTTATTATTTAAATGCATGGCTTTTTCTTCAGTCTCGAGTTAGGCAGCAGAGCTCAAGCCAGGATGTGGCTCTGTTCATCTTGGGAGTCTAAGGTTGCACTTTGCTGGTTGTAGTGATCTGCTTACAGTGAGAACACAGCGCCAATGTGAGCTTCCCATCCTGTCTGTGCAGCTCAGGCTGAACCTGGCCTCTGAATTCATGAGCTGAGTTTGTGCTTGTCAACCCCTGCTTCTTAGCAGGACTTCCACCAGTCTGTCCTCCATCTGCCCACTGTACCCTGACAGTCTTTGCCTCAACCATCCTGGGAACTTGACATTGTGAAGCAGCCAAGGGGCTGCCTCTTGACCCAGGTTCAAGCACTCAGCACTTCCCTACAGTGGGTCTTGCTCCAGGATTGTGGCTGTGGAGGCTTATACCAAGGTCACTCAACAACTGTTGACTAAGGCTGTTGTGAGAGCAGATTCCTGTGTTTTCCTTGCTGGTTCCAACTGCAGATGATTCTTTCCATCCCAATGTAGTTCTCTGGTGCTCTATGACCAAAATTTGTTAGTTTCACTTTGCCTCCCAGCTGGCAACTAGCCAGCCACTGTCAGTGGCACTTTGTGGTTTCTTCTCAGTAGTGCAATCTATTTCTTCCATGTCACTTAATCCTATGCTCTTGTCAGTTATTTTGTGATGCCCTGGTAACCTCCACTTACTTTGATTCCTATCCAACCTATTGTTTCCCAGATCTAGACACTATCCTGGAGAAGCTGAGCAGCTGGCACTCACTGCTCTGCTTTGTGGGACAAAGAATATATTGTAAAGACAAAAGAGCTTCCACATTTGTTGTGTAAAACTGCTTCCAGGCTTGATCAGCTGTTTTCACAACCTAACTGGCCCAGGGTCCCAGGTCAAGGTGGTGTTTCTGTACATATATCATAGAAATTGCATCTATAGCAGGTACTTTCACTGCTTGTAAAAGGGGAAATATCCTTCCCTGAGACCTCCTAGGAGTGCATTCAGAGGCAGAAACAAAATGAAACACTGGGCAGCATTCCCAAAGGCAACACATTTTCTTGCCATATTCTGTGGCTGTACCCCAGGTCCCACTTCTAACTCTTATTGGTTGTTTTATTCACTTGACCCTGAGAAATTGCCACAACTCATGGCAAATACATGCCTGCTAAAGAAGGCAAGGAGGAGGCACACTGTAACTATAATTTTATCAGATGCTTTATTGTTTACAAATCACTTAAAGTCCATTATTTCATTTGATTTTTACAAAGAACTGTATCCAGAGAAGGAATCCCCATTCTCTTTCTATCTCCAGGATGAAAAGGTAAATCAATGAGTACATAAATGATTTGCTCCAGACTAATTCTGAGGGAAATAGCAGAGCTAGGATTATGAATAAATTTCCTCTTATTTCAATTCTGCTCATCTCTTCTCCCCCACCTTCATTCTGTCCCTTCACATCTGTATAGGCATCATAGGCTTCAGAAACATGCCTTGTCTTGTTTCTTTCCTTTCACATTCCTTCACCATTATGCCCTGGGCATAGCATGGATGCAGTAGCTCTCTGGAGAAAGTGTAAGGCCCCTCCTAATCTTCAGGCTCAGCTTCTTGTTGTTTGGGGGCTTGAAGGTGAACTTTTGCAGAAGGAAAGTGAAGAAAATGAATAGCTCACACCTAGCCAGTTGTTCTCCAAGGCATCCACGTTTTCCTGTGGGACAAAAACAGTTTATCTTTTTGGGTGGCATTGTTGGCTCTAGAAATTGGTATTCCTAACTCCCTTCTGAAAAACCTGACCTTGTGCTTTATATTCATTTTATTTTTGTCTGACAACCACTTGAATGCAGCAAAGGACAGAACTAGAGGCAAGGGGACAGAAACTCAATGCTGAGAGTATTAGGGACCACCATGGTGGGACAGTGATGGAAAGAAGGCTGAGCTGACAAAAATAAACCTTTGTGGCACTGTGTGCTGTAGCACCTGTCGTGAGACTTGATAAAACCAAAGGAGCAGAGTAGTTGAATGAAATGAGATATTGTAACCAGGAAAAACCTAAGTAAGCCCTCTAATCTCATTCACTCTTAGTCAACTCAAAAATCACTGATTTTGGAGATCACACAGATGAACAATACATTAGTACATTATTACTAGCTTTGCTAGAGATGATACCTCTATTATGTGGGTTACAATAATGGCCTAGGTTATTTCCCACCTTTTCTGAAAACACTGACCCTTCTCTTCAGCTCACAGATGTCTGATGGGTGACTGCAGTGGGATAAAAGGTGCTCTGTCTTCATATTGTATCTGTCCCCTTTGCTGTCTCAATTCTTGTATTAAATGCCACTTACTTCTGTACATAGACATGTTGATCATTTAAAAATGTTTAATCCAACGGGGGGTTGAGAAGTAGGGGTGATGGGGGAAAGGATTAAAGTATGTGATGTGCATATACAAATCTGCTAAAATGAAACCAAATCTATAAAACCAATACCTGCTAATAGAATAGGAAAATGCTTAGTCCAAGGTTATCATATAGTGTTAACTTACATGTGAGAGTTGGTATGCATTTTTCATTTTCTTGGTATTTTTTATCTTATCTGCCCCAATCTTCTTCTTCAGCAACCTAAACAACTCAAGTACCTACTGACCTTTAGCCCCAATCTAGGGCCAAGACCCACAAAACCAGGATATTGGGTACAGGATAATCATGTCACAGTAAAATCCCAAAACCTCTGGGATGAGCTGACTGTGACCATCTGGTGGTGTGAGTCCATCACAAGAAGAAACATCACTTGGAACTGTGCTCTCAGCCAAGAGAAATTTGGAACTTTAGCCCACCTGAAAACATCAATACAAAACTTCTGTTCTCTGTTCTGTGAGAGTTGGTCACTCTCTTGACCATCTGATGGTTCTCTGCAGCCAAAGCTGAAGGACTGCAAGTTCAAACCCAACCTTGCCAACTACCTCAGTGAGACCTTGTCTCAAAATGAATATCAAAGAACTGAAGATGTAGCTCAGTGCACCAGCCTTGGGTTCAGTCCCTAGTACCCCTCCCCCTATGTGTCCCTTGGTTGGTAATAAACATTCTAGACATGTAGTAGCTCACATTAAGCTGACTGTGTCCATTCTCAAAAAGAAGAATACAATTTAAAACGTGCCTTGAATTAAAACATTTTCAATGGCAGCATAAATACAGTTTTCTATACATTTCAATTCTTTATTGTGATAGCTTCCATCATGTGCATTTTATTCTGATTTCAAATGTAGAGAAAACTTGCAAAAATAATACACAGAATTGGTTTTTTCTGAGTTAACTGAAAATAAATTACCTATACTACCCACAAAAAATTTAGAATGTATCATTGTTCGATTTTTTTTTTTTTTTTTTTTTTTTTTTTTTTGCGGCACCGGGGATCGAACTCACAGCTTCGCCCCTGCCAGGGCAGGCGCTGAAGCCACTGAGCCAAACTCCCAACCCTGGTTTTATGAGGCAGGGTCGCACTATGTAACTCAGGCCGGCCTTGTGCTCACGTTGTAGCCCAAGCCGGCCTCGAACTCACAATGCTCCTCCTACCTCAGCCTCCCGAGTGCTGGGATTAAAGGCGTGCGCCACCACGCCCGGCTTAATCTTATTATTTGTGATCATTCAATTAAGGTGGTATCTACCAAAGTCTCCCTGTGAAATTATTTATTTTACTTTGGAAATTGAAAATATTTTGAGAATGTGTAAACAAATTAATCCTCATTAAACTTTCATCCACTAGTTTCTTTTACTATTTTTGGCAAAATTAATTATTTATGACTGCTACCAAGTCATGATTTTTAAAATTCCATTACTCTTCCACATTTTTAGCATTCTAGTGCTTGTACTCCTCGTTTATTTACTTATTCGAGACTCGATATTTAATTTATGAATTCCTATTACCGTTCAAAGGGTTATAATATCTTATTAATCATTATTTGTCCATTGTCAAAATATTCCAGATTTGGCCATTAGATGCTCATTCAAGCTGGCATTTCCTGACTTTTGGCACAACTCCTTCCAGATATATCTTAGTTTCCCTTTCATAGCCATGAACCATTATTTTAAAAGTCCTGATTTATTTGATTGGAAAATGATATGTAGAAATACAGGTGTGACCAGTAGGCATGCTCATGTGTCTCAGGATGTTATTGCCTCAGTCATCTAAGTAGATAAACCTGAGAAACATACATAGCACTATAATGTGAGTATTTGATCGTGTGTGTGTATACCCATATTTATGTCTATATTCATTTCCACATCTTTCTATCAAGCTATACACTGAGTGACCTCTGATTCTCATCCAAAATCTGGTCTAGGCTTCTGTTGCCACTTTCTCTGAGTGAATGTTCTGTTTCCCCCACTTGGGCTATGATAGTCCACATCAGTAACTATCACCAACTTTCTTTTGTGCATTTTTTTTTTTTTTTTTTTTTTTTGTGGCACCGGGGATTGAACTCACAACCTCGCGCCTGCCAGGGCAGGCGCTTAAGGCACTGAGCCAAACTCCCGGCCCTGGATTTTTTGAGGCAGGGTCGCACTATGTAGCTCAGGCCGGCCTTGCACTGGCGTTGTAGCCCAAGCCGGCCTCGAACTCACAACGCTCCGCCTACCTCAGCCTCCCGAGTGCTGGGATTAAAGGCGTGCGCCACCACGCCCGGCTCTTCTGTGCATTTTAATAGCCTACTTTCATCATAAGTGATACATATTCAGTAAAAAAAGAATGAAGTAAAAAAAAGAAATGCACAAAGATGATAATGAAAGATTTCTGAAATTCCAAAATCCTTGTCAAACTACTATTAACATTTTTACATATTCCTCACAGTCCTAGTGGTGATTTCCCTGAAGGAATTGTTTTCTGTAGCTAATCCTATATACTGTTGTTATTTCGGATTTATCCATGAAATTAAATATTTTTGGAAATTTGTTAATGAATACATGCTTCGATTTTGTCCTATGCTTATTATTAGTTTGCCGAGAGAATAAAATTAGATGCAAAAGTCCTCAGTAAATGTAAATGTAACTGGCAACTATGTCATTGTTTTATTACTTTGTGCCTGTTGTTTTCCACTGCCATGTGCCTAATTCATGAGTGTTCTTATCTTTATCTTCTGCCTATTACACAAAGTAGGATTAGCAACCAATCAAAATGATACCAAATCAGTTGTCCCAAGATGCTGTTAGAGAAATCCAGATATTAAGTCAAAAGTGTACCTGCAGAGTCAAGAACCATATTTAGAGAACTAGGTACATCAGTGGCCACTGTGTGACTGGCATCAAACCATTCACAAAGGGAAACATTTCTCATGTGTCAAACATCTCTTTCCCTTCAACTAGTGTATTATGATGAGGCAAATACCCCAGTAAGTATTAATTTGCTTTCAAGAATAATGAAAACAAGGACTATTTCAGTACACATATTTAGCCTGGGATAATGGAACTTGCACCTTTCCCCATCAATAACCAACAAGATCAGTTATTTGTTTAGTAAAGTTGTCTTGCTAAACCAGTTGTCTACAATACAATACTTCATTTGGACATGAAGACCTAGACTCTTGACTTTCATGAAGCTGTCTGTTGCTTGGATGGCTCAAATGAGGAGGATTTTGAGAAGGAGAAGAACCAAATGAGCAGTAACAGCTTTGCACCTGCCTGACCACCCACAGGCCAACACCCTACACTTAGGCACCTTTTCCAAGAAGCGAAATTGTATGCACCTCTTTTTTCCAGAGCCAGTATTTGTAGAAAATTTTAGAAAAAAGAGTGAGGAAAAGCAGCTCTGCCAAAGATAGTAATGTGCTAGAAAAACTAGACATATTTTGTTAGCCTGCTGAATATTTTTGTTTCTACCTCTTCAATTTTACTGTACCTCATGATGTCAAGATCTTTGATGAGAAACCCAAGGAAAATTGATAGTGCTGTCTAAATTTTATTGTTTTCAACCAGAATGAGAAACAGAACAAAACATCTCCAATTTGCCCCTTGCCTTGACTGTACCACAGTTGCAAAGGGACTTCTTGGTTATTCCAAAATGAACAAGTGTAGTAATTTCCTTTCCTTTTGGATCGGAACTGGCTTTATGGCTTGTACTGGCCATCAGAATGAAGGGGAAGTCATGCAGTTCCAGGTCTTTGCCTGGACCTTAAGGGCCCAACCTGCTTCTGTTTTCCCTTTAGTTGGGTTGCTGGAGAATGAGAAAGAATGTGAAGAGAGCACCACTGTCTCTGCTGAGATTGCATCAGATCAGCCTGGAGCCAGCTGACTGCCTCTCCATGGAAGAGAATCCATCAAGGTCAGCAGAGCCACACATCTAACATGCCCATTGTAAGCAATAACAAATGCTTATTGCTTTAACTTACAGAGTTTGGAAACTGTTTGTTGCACAGCAATATTGTAAGTGATACATATGGTATGAATACAATGAATTTTACACTGAAAAGTCTTCAAAATGGGGAAACACATTACCTTTTATTTGTATTGTAGAGAGCACTATAAAAATTTGAGTCTTAGGCCCGGTTTTGCTTATTGGGCACATGATGTTGGAGATGATGCAATTGTGTGTTTTTTTAGTTTGATTACATTACAAAGGAAGATATAATCCATTTCCTGTCTAATTATTAATAACTCTGCTTCCATAAGGATGGTGTGAGTGAATTTGTTTCCAAAGTCTACTCAAGAGAGAGTAATACAATTCTCAATGACAAGGCACCAGTGTGCCACTACACGCTATAGCTAATTTAGATAGAAGAAATTTTTCTTTTTTTGATACTGGGATTTGAATTTAGGCCCTTGCATTTGATAGAAGTCTTTCTATGGTGAAGCATGAAGCAGCTATGCAGAAGAGGCATTTGAAATATGATGAAATTATGTGCAGGCTGGGCATCACATAGATTAGAGGATCCTTTTTTTCTTTTAAAGTCATGGGCATCTATTATGATTCCTATCATCAGAGTTGCAGCAATTGTTAGGCGAAGCAGTTTTGTGGAATAAACAAAGCCATAATCCTACTGCTTCAGCTTCTCATAGATCTGATAGTAGAGAGCTATGATCAAGAATAGTTACAATAATTGAAATGTGCAGCTGAAAAAGTGCTTTAAAACAAAGCATAAAGACACTATGAACAGGAAGACTGGAAGGTATTCCTTTATCCTAAGCAAGCTTTCACATTAGGTGACTTTTCAGGTTGGGCAAAAGTGACCTGGAGCCACATGTAGAAACACAAAGAAGATACAATCAGAATCAGCCTAGACACATCCAGAGCAGCACAACAGAGAGAAAACATGGACAGTGGAATCACACCACCTTGCGGGCAAATCTCAGTTCATCCCATTCAGAGCCCTAGTGTCACCAGCAGCAAAGTGATACTCCTTCAGAAAGTCAATCTGTATTTTACCGTCAGTTAATTAATAAGCAAATTTCGTGCCTTTTACAGTGTGGATTGTGGGGGGCACTTTTGTTATTTTCAGAAGATAGTGTTAGGAAGACACAAACTTTAGTTTTTGATAAATCTGATGGACAAGCTCCTATCTCAGTTACAGGAATAGTACTATAGTTTCCACAGTTGGTTATGCCTCACTTTCCTTCTCTCCAAAGTGATGATGGTAATTTGAACCTTGTAAGGTTATGCTAGAGCAGTAGTGGCCAATCTATAGCACCCATGTTACTTGTCTTTCTTTTAAGACCGAAGATGGTAATGTATGAGTTTTTTCTAAACAAAAACCTCAGCATACATGTTTAATTACAATGTTGGCACTTTATGATAAATAAGTGGGTTTTAGGGTGCAGTTTGGGCACTTGTCTCTAAAAGATTCACCATTTCTGCACTAGGACATGTGTTTCAAACTTGCTTTTGTTTTCTATTTCATTCATTTTTGCTTTCTATTTAATTCATCTTCATATTCTCAGGGCTGAATGACACATAATATAGGTTCAGTAAATATGAAATTAAAGAATCTGGGATAGTATCTTTTAAATTTTTTCAACATTTGCATCAAAATTGTTGGAATATAATAAAATTATTTGCTATTGACTTGATGGTCTTAGGGGTTTTAAAAGTCCATTTTGGAACAGCTTGAAAATGAAAAAGAGATTTCACTGAATCTGGCTTCCTACTATTCAAGCTCCATAAAATATATATTTACTAACTTGAATTTTAAAAAGTAATTAAAATTTATAGAGGCAAAAAGAAGTCGTCATGAATTTCTCATAGAGCAGAGCCCAAGCTATTTAAACTAGTCATATTTAGAGTCACTGTCTAATGCCCATAAAGTAAGCAGGTAGCACCTCTCCATGGCTACCTCCCAATCTCCATGTTGAAATATCTTCTCTACTTTTGTGTGAGCTGAATTTCTGGACTTTAGAAGAATTTGTGACAGTTAAACACTCTGTGAAGATGGCAGGTGTCCATTCTTTGTGGGCAAGAGTCAGGGCTTGAGTTTCTGTCCTCTGTTCTTTTTATTGTAGAAAACAGATCAAAGGAAAGACAAAAACTCCATCAGAGGAAATGGAATGACTGGGTCATTCCTTTTCACAACCCTGGAGGTTGTGAAACGATGTGGAGTCCAGGGACTGCTGGGCTGCAGCCAGCAGCAGTGTGGAGTCATGCTGGATGGGGCCACCTGGAAGAATCTTATTCAAAGCAAAAGACGACAGAGAAGAGGAGGAAGAGCTGAGAGAGGAACCCTTGTGATATCACTCTTTTTCATCATAACTCACCCACTGAGAAAGGCAGAAAGGATTCTCTTTTCTTAAACTGGCCATTCTCCAGAAAATGCTCTGGGTTGAATGTGTCTGGAGTAGCCCACTCTGTGGGGTCCCTGTGCAGCGCAGTCAGGTTGGTCAGAATCATGGTCCCCTAGAAAAGGCAGGAGAAAGTCAGGCCAGGTTTGACTCATGCAACACAGTCATGCAGTGCAACAGGGTCTTTGGCTCTGAAGCTGGACCCTTGATGGTCTTAGCTGCATTGGCCTGGCAAGTCTACTCTCCCTTGAGCTCAGTCTCCAGGATCATATACTTTCGTACGTGACCACTTAGAAGGACAGCTTGGCATTGCTTGCCTAGAATAGGGGAGTTAGGCTACTTTTGGGCGTATAATGGATTTAATAGACAGACAGATGTTAGTGTAGGTTCAGGAAGGGATGTGTAGGTAAGGAGAGAGCAGTGTGACAGCCAGTCAGTCCACACCATAAATCACCCAGCTCCTCAGGGATGTGATGACCATGGCAACTCTACAGAGGGAAGAGACATCACCTTCTCTTTCACTTCTTCATTCTCTTCCCTCCAGTATCAACTGCTTTCCATATTCCCTCCAGGGTTAGTAACACTAACACGGAGCCAGGAAGAGAAACCTTTATCCCTCTACATATGTGACAAGAAATCCCAGAGGCAAGAGAATGAGCTTTTCCTTCATGCTGCTTCATCTGACCCACCAGGAATGCTAGTCACTTTACAAATACGTTGATTCTGTCACCTCCATTCCGTGTCCACAGCCGGATCCTCTTTGAGGCTGCTGCCTTGTCCATCTAGGCTCTTGAAATGCCTCCTGATCAAGCATCTGCCACCCCTTTCAACCTACGCCACATCCTGAGAGCTGAGTGTGCTTTAAATATGATTTAATGATGTCACATTGCCTGTACACTCACCTCTCAAACTTGATACTCTTGAATAGATTCCTGACAGTCTCAGGTCAGAAATCCATTCTCGAACACACACCCCAGCCCTGCTGTGTTGCCTGGGGTCTTGGTTACTGTTTTGTTGCTGAGACAAAACACTTACACCTGAAGTTAAAGAAGGAAAGGTTTATGGTAGTGCACAGTTTGTAGAGATTTCAGTCCATAATCAGCTGCTTCCAAGATAGTGTGGCATGACAGAGAGACATCACAGAGTGGGCAGGAGGCATCAGAAGACAAGCAGCAGCAAGTGATGCCAGCACCTATCTTTCTGTCCCTTATATTCTATCCCAGCTGCTGGCTCTTAGGGTCGGTAGCACTCACACCCAGGGTGGGGAACCCTTGATCCCAGCATCACACACCTTAGATACAACCACTGCCAAAAAACCCAATGACTCTTTCAGACTTTAGGAAGGCATTTAGGTACATTCAAAAACTGGAACCCCCACTAAAACAGCCTTCCTCCAGTTGTTCTAACAGACCATGTTCCCATACTGTTTATCTTGTGGAAAAGTTTCTTCTGTTTTTCTTTTCATAAACTAACTTCTTTTCATTCTTAAATTGTTGGTTCCAAATTCACTTTCTTGAAAAGCCTCTCATCATGTCATCTGTCTCCCATTTGTCACTCTGGCTGGAAGATTTTGAGAGCATCTTTATAGAACAGGTGAGAGTTTTCCTTTGGGCAGTCATCATGATTTTAAGAAGGTGGTTGCATCTTTATTTTGCTCAGGGTTGTTTTTCAGACTCAAGTGTTTTACATACTTAATGCATATTTGTTGGGTTACTAGAGAATAATTGCTATTTTGAGTATGAGGCTCTGCATGTAAGATCACATCTTACCCCTGTTCAGAGCCTGAGGTGAGTTTAAATGTATTCTACAGATGAAGAAAGTGAAGCTATGAGATTTCTAATGTACTCAGAGTCACAGAGTGGGCAAACATAGAGCCATTTCCTGAACTTGGCCTATCTGATGCCAGAGCCATGGGTCCTAACTAGATGCAATTAGATTTTGCAGTTTCCAGGATGGTTATTAAACCTGATGCTGAAAATTAGTGGCAAAAGCAGCCTCATGAGATAAACTGGTGCTGTGGAGGTTGATGAACACTTAGAAAAATACAAACAGTACCTGGTGTGTTCAGATCTCAGCCACCCCCAGGAGATGCTCAATGAAATAGGAAGCACTTCCTGGCTTTATGGTGGCACTACTTAGCAGTTCTGAGTCGGAAAGCTGTCTAGTTATACTGCTGGAGCTTATTCCTGAGTAAATTCTATTCAAAGGGTATTAGACAGTCTAGAATAGGCCTAGACAGTCACAGCAAGTTGGCCAGAGAACAAAGGAATACACTTGAAATGTGCTTTATGAACGGAAGATGCCAGGGAGATAGAGGAACTAAGTATGGAGATCTTAAGTGTAGGTAGTATGAGATGAGAGTTCTGTTTGTGTAAACAGGAAATTAAACAGGGGCCAATGGAGATAAACTGAGGGAAGATTATTTTTTACAGTCAAATAAAAGCAAGTCCTGAGAAGGAGCATTATGTAACAAAAATTTTTAACATAGAGCTGTTTCTGAATCCCAGCTTTTTCATTTTTTAGTTGAGAGATCTACAAAATTATTGTTCCTGAGCCTCAACTTAATCTGTAAAATGGAAATGAAAGTTATTCTGAGAACTAAGGCATTTTGAAATAGGCTGGTGGTATAATACACATAATTTTCCTCAACCGCTTTTCCTTTCTCTCCCTTTATAATAATTAATACTGCACACCAGGAACTGGCTTCCTTTCTTAGACATAATTCCCCACCATTGGGCTGTCAGTAAAAGTTGAAGTAATGTTGCTGTGGAAATTATGTTAGAAACAGCAGCGTTAGCATGATTTGAGATCTGAGTGTCTCAAATGTTCTTTCACATTTAACATTATATTATTATAGGATTTTGTCAAAGAATTTTCCAAAGCATGCCTGACAGATTACAGAAGCCTAGTCAGGGAAGGTGGGTTACTGAGAATGTGACCTGGTAGGGTATGCCTCCCTCTCTCCTCCCTGGATTTCCTTCTGCTTCCCACAATGCTATGAGCTGCTTCTCCTGTACTGTGCACCTCTGTCATGCCACCCTGCCTTGGATCTACCTAACCATGGATTGAAACCTCTACAAAATAATCCTTTCTTCCTTAAATTGTGGATGTCGGGTATTAAGACACTCATGTGTGATACATCACTCTGTTTATGCAAGTGATTCCTTAGGACTGGAACACATTGCAGTTTCCTCTGATGATCTCATAGATGGGTTTAAGGACAAATGTTGAGAGTGCCTAATTACCTTTGGCAGGTGGTATCCACCAAAAGTGGTATCAGCACCCACTTCCCTGGGAACGTTCAGAGGAATGATGTTGCCCATTCTCTGCACCTCATGGATGACAGCATTGGTGTAGGGCATGGACTCTCGATTGGCCAAGCTTGGCTGTTGCCCCTGGCCAACAACTCTGTCAATCTCAGCATGTACTTTTTCTGAAAGAGATGGGGGATTTGATTATTTTTTCTAAATATTAGAATTTCTTATATAGATATTGGAATGATCTCTAAGAGCTTACCTGTTGGATTTTAGTTACCATCAGTCTGCAAATCAGCAAAATGGACCTTACACTTTTTAGGGCTCATTTAGAAAATTGCCAATGCTCTAAATGTCCTTGTGCCTGGGTGTATGAGCACACCTAAATTCATAGTAGTATCATGTCTTACTGAGGCCGCTATAATAAAGCTCCCTAAAATGGCTGGCTTACAAACCACAGGATTTTATTTCCCAGTTCTGTAACCTGGGAACCCAAGATCAAATCCCCAATAAGCGTTGTGCCTGGTAGGACTATATTCTCACTCATAGATTGTAGCTTCTTGCTGTGTGCTGACATGTGGCAAGGAGCAATGCTGGACTCTGAAAATCTTTTTTTTTTTTCCAGAAAACTTCTCCCATTCATGAGAGCTAATCACATCAAAGTTTCCCACTTCCCAATACTATCACATTTTTTCCACTGTTTTTCTTCTTTAATGTGACTCATTCATACAAAGTGCACACAACATCACTACAATCAATTTGGGGATGTTTCGCTCTCCCGTCCCCAGCCTGGGGCCATCTCTAGTCTCTGGTTTGCCTGTCACAGATGTGTCACGAGACAGCCAGAGTCACACACTGATTGTGATTTGATGGCTGCTGCTCCCATACTGCAGGTGAGTGCTGCCCAGTTGTGCACAGAAGTCCCTCTCCTGTTGGACTGCTTCTGAGTTCTGCCTGAGGCAGCATCCCTGAGAAGTCCAGATGCATTTTTCATTCCCGGGGTGTCCCCCAGCAGCTCTGTTCTCATGCACTGGGCACACTTGGCATGGAGGGCTGGCTGAGTTGCCCCAGTGGCTGCCATACTATCACATTTTTAATTAAGTTTCAACACATGTATTTCAGCGGGAGTACCCAAACTCTCAGACACAGCAGATCTATAGACTGTCAGTTCTCAAGAAGCTATATGAACCAAAGGAGTACAGTAAACTCTTGTTCCACAACATTATTGCTGCAAACTACTGAAAGTCTTCCAGTCTCAATTTCCTTGTCTCATTCATTTTAGGGATTCTTTGAGATTTACCTGAATTGATTTATGTGAATATCCAAAAAACAAAACAAAACAAACAAACAAATGTGGTGGTGGATTAACTAATGGTCAAATTGTAACACTTAGTTGAACTGAATCAGCATAGTTTGGGGTGTGGAAGGAGCACTTGAGGATTGTTGCAAACATCATAAGAGAATAACAGGATGGGGAGATGGGGTGCTGTTGATTCTCCTGGAGAAACTGGTCATGTTGGTTTTCCTGACATGAACTTGGCTGTTCTCATCACTGGAGTTTTGAGGTCCTCACTGTTGCTGAGGATGACTGTAGTTCTCTTTGGGGGAGTTCTGGTCCTTTCTTTGTGCATCACTTCCTAGCTCCAGCACAGATTCCTCAGCTTTCTGATGCAGATACTTCATCTGGCTGGCACAGACTTTCTGGCTTCTACCACTGATTTTTGGAGCCTTCCCAGTACAGACCTTTGGTAAAAACTTGCATGAGACATTGTCCTGGGCCTCAAGTTGGAATCACATAGCACATTGCTGTGGGATCCAGGTCCTCAACTGGATTATTTGGGCTTCTAGTGTGTTGACATATCTCCCATACTGTTTTGCACTTGACTCTTTGGGTGAATACCATAAAATCGTTCTGTAAATTATGTGTCCTGTATTAAATCTTTTCCCTTGTAAACCCTAACTTTAACAATGATAGAAGCTGTTACCTGCCACCCAATATGTTCTCTTGTCTTTATACATTAATAGGGATTTCAGTTGAATATTTGGTTGTCCATGTGAAAATTACATTTCCCATATTCTCGTTTGACTAAATGTGACCATGTCAATAAGTTCTGACAGATGGAATGTAAGTAGGAGAGATGTTTAATCCTTGAAACAAGCCCTTTGGAGGAACAGTGTTCACTGCCTTTTCCTCTCTCACATCTCAGTGTGGAAAGGCAGTCTTCATGGTGAGTGTATTACAGAGTTAGAAGAAAGACCTCATTGTAAACACAACAGAGTGACAGTTAAAAGGCATTTGGAATTTCCAGGAAGATGGCAGAGTGGTGAGCAACAGAGAAAAAGCATGTCTGATATTTGATGTCCAGACACTAGAATATACTAATATGAGGAAGAGGAGAGAAATGGGTACCCAAGACCCAGAAAGGCTCTAAAGTGAGAACTGAAGCCCAAGAGGAGAGGAAAGAAAGACACTTCAACAAAGATGGAGGAGGTGGCAGCCAGTGCTTTCTCCCTGAGCCTGGACTCACCGAGTGGGAGGAGTGGCTTGAACTTGCAGATGCAAATGACTGTTGGTGACCCAGGAGGCATCCAAAGAGAAGTGGAATGCAATAGTGGACTTGATGGAATGCAGTGGCTTGTGAGTTATTTGGGTTCAAACGCTCCCCAGGAGAGTGATTGGCTGGTAGGCATCTTAGAGGGATGCCAGCTGAGCTCAGAACTCAGAACAGTTGCAGGCTCCATCTAGTGGCTCCTAAACCAGGGTCAGGCTGTCAAGTTAAAATCAGCAGGTCAGGGAGATGAGTTCAAGCAGGCAGGAGGTGCATGGAGTGTGACAAGTTGAATGAATCTGGTTCCAGTCTCACAGCCAGAAACAAGACTGAATTTCAGTGGAACTAAAGGTACAGGTTTGCTGGGGTTTTCCACTATCCTGCTATTAATCTACAGCTGGCTTGCTAGGATTAATCAACTTGGATCTGGACTCTTATCTGCCCACATTTTCTACAGCAGAAATATGCCCTAAATTGGACCTTTTCCCCTATTTTCTTATTTTTTTCCTCTCGTTATTTAGTTTTGTTTTTTCTTGTTCTTGTTTTTATATGGGTGTGAACATGTTTTGTAGTTTTTATGTTGTTGTGTTCTGTTTTTGTTTTTATTTTTTTTCACTCTTTCCCACCTGTCTTCTGTACCAGTTTCCCAAAGTTTGCATGATCTTCCTTTGTCCTCTAGGCTTGCTTCTAATCTCTTCCTCTTCCTCTGTTTCTCTGTATTTCCCCCAACCTCTTTTAAATTTTCTCCCCTGAGAGTAAATTCTCCATATTGAGGGCTTATTTACTGCATACACTTTTCTAATTTCTTTTAGATTTTGTTATATAACCACAAATCTGGTTCATATGGTTAAAAGTCACAAATTAATACAATAGTTTGTGATTTTCTAAATTGTGTTGATGCTATTGTTATTGCTGATTGTACCACTTTAGCCAAGGTAACATAATTGTTCTAATCAGTTATTTTTAGTTTACCAAGTCTGACATTGCCTAAGGGTCATAGAAAATACTTTGAGCCAATGCCAAAGAAACAGGGGACTAGGCTAAATAAGGAGAAACTTCTCATCCTCAATAAACTGAAAAGGTATGATCTTGCAACAGACTCAAAAACCAAAAGCCAGTTATGCCTGGAAGACCCCTCTGAGAAGTAGTCATTTCCTAAGAGTTCTAAATACTAGCAATAAAGCAACTAACCATAGGCAATTCACAAGCATCAACCCAGGAATTAAACTAAAAAAGAAAAATAGAAAATGGGAAGACACTTAAACAAGTCACAACCCCAGACTTCCAACTCACCAAAGGCAAATCCAGTGTGCAGTGAGGTGGAAAAATCTGAAATTCACCCACCTGGACTCTCTGAAGTGGTAACAGCGGAAGTAACAAAGCAGATGAATGAGGCTTGAGAAAAAAAAAATCAAATCAGAAATGATTTCTCAAAAAATTTCTCAAAGATAGTGACAATAATGAAAGACCTGCTTAGTGACTATAGAGCAGATACAGATTTTTAAAAATAGAGACACTTTGAAAAATGAAGGAGACCATGAATATCCAACAGGAAAGCAATGGAATCTATGAAACAGATTCAAGCACATCCAGATTAAAAATTCCATTGAAAATATATGCAGCAAAATGAGCCAATGCGAAGACAGAATTTCAGGTATAGAAGGCAAGATTGCAATTAGCAATCATGAAAAGAAAGATTTTTTTAATTTGTCTTTTTTGAGACAGTATTTGGCTATGCAGTTCAGGCTGGCCTTGAACTCATTTTGTGTCCCAGATTGACCTCAAACTCACAGAAATTCTCCTGCCTCAGCCTCCCAAGTGCTGGGATTAAGAGTGTGCACCACAGTGCCCATCAAGATTTCATGAAAATAGCAAGAGACAATGAGAAATCAATTCAGCAGCTGTGAACTATGCAAAGAAGAATAACATAAGAATTGATCAGAGTCAATGAAAAAGAAGATACCACAAATGACATAAAAATCCTGTTCACATACATCATGACAAGAAAACTTCCCAGTCAGGGAAAAAGAATATGACATACACATAAGTGAGGCATATAGAACTTTAATTATCTATGATCCAAAAAAAAAAAAAAATCTACACCAAGGTATGTAACAGTCAAGATTCCAGAAATTCAACAAAAGAACAGAATAGTAAAACCTATTAGAGAATCAAAATAGATCACCTATAAAATGAAGCCCATCAGAATCACAGCTGACTTCTGAACACAAACCCTCAAGTCAAGGACAGCTTGGAGCAAAGTACTTTAAGCCCTAAAAGTAAGCAACCTTCAACCCAGATTGATGTACCCTGCAACCCCAACATTATGAATCCAACAGGCAAGGCAAGTGATTAAGCAGAGGGTAAAAGCAGGGGCAACAAAAGGAATATAACATGGGAAGGCTAAATCAATACATATCAGTCATAACCATTCAAGGTTAGAAAGCAGGATCTAACAATATGCTGCATGCAAGAAACATATTTAACTCAAAAAGAAATTCATACACTGAGAAAGGATAGGAAACAATACTCTATGTGACAGGAACCCAGAAAAAGCAAGGGTAGCTGTTATATTTGCAAATAAAGTGGATTTCAAGCTAAGACTGACTAAAAGAGAAAAAAGAAGGTCACTACATCCTTTTAAAGGTAACAATACAAAAGGAAGAGATAACAATCATAAATATATATGCAACAAACATCAGTGTACTCAGCTGTATAGGACAAATATGAATGCACATGAAAAATCAAATAAGCACTAATACAGTTATATTGGGGGATCTCAATACCCCATCCATGGTCATATATAGACAGGTCAAGCAGACAAAAAAAATCAGCAATGAAATATTAGAACTGAACCAGACTTTTGAACAAATGGATTTAGTAGACATCTACAGCATGTTCCACCCACAGCATCAGAATACACATTATTCTCAGTTGCACACCATACTTTCTCCAAAATAGACTGCACACTAGCATATGCTACATGCTTAGTGCAGAGGAATTGAAACTATCCCATGCATATTATCAGACCATACCATGCATAAATCGGAAATCAGTGGCACAAAAAACCACAAGCGCTTCACAAGCACCTGGAAATTAAACAAAACCCTCCTGAATAACCAGTGAGTCACAGAAAAAAATTAATAAAGAAATTAGTTTCTACAATTAAAAAGTAGTGCCAGTGCAACATAATGGAAATTATGGGACACGATGAAGTCAGTCCTAAGAGGGAAATTCATAGTTGCGATTACCCATATCATGAAAACAGAACAATCTTCAATAAACCACTTAATGTGGTACCTCAAGTTTCTAGAAAAAGAAGAGCAAGGCAAGTCCAAAGCTCATATGAACATGGAAATTATAAAGATCAGAGCAGAAATTAATTCATTATAGACAAATGTACAAAAAAATCAATGAATCCAAGAGTTGGTTCTTTGAAAAATTAAATAAATTTGACAAACCCTTAGACAAATTTATCAAAAAAAAAAAAAAAAGGAAAGAAAAGGCTCAAGTCCATGCAATTAGGAATGAAAGGGTGAAATAAAAAGGACAATGAAGAGATCCACAAGATCATCTATACCTACTTTGACAACCTGTACTGTAATAAGGTGGAAAATGCAGAAGAAAGGGACAGACTCCTAGATGCATACGACTCACCAAAGTTAAGTAAAAAAGATACAAAAATTTGAAATAAAACAATGTCAATGAAATTGAAGATGAAATTTAAAAATTGCCAACAAAGGCAAGCATAGGCCCTGATGGATTCACTGTTGGATTATACAAGAAATTTAGAGAAGACCTAATACCACTATTTCTCAAGCTCTTCAATGAAATTGAAAAGCAATCAATATTTCCACATGCATTTCTAGACATGAGCATTACCTTGATACCAAAACAAGAGAAGTATGCAACCAACAAAGGGTACTACAGGCCAGTCTTCCTAATGAACATAGATGCAAAATTCCTCAGTAAGATAATGGCAAACAATGCAGCAAATGGTCAAGAAGATGATTCGCTATGACCAAGTAGGATTCATCCTATGGATGCAGGAATGATTCAACATACAGAAATCAATAAATGTAATGTGGCATATTAACAGAGTGAAGGACAAAAACACCATCATCTCAATAGATGCAGAAATAGCATTTGACAAAGTCCAACACCCATTTATTGTTAAAAACCCTACAGAAAATTGAAAGAGATGGACTGTATCTCAATCTGATAAAAGCCATCTACAGTGAACCAACATTGTACTAATGGACAAAAACTAAAGCTTTCACTGTAAAATCAGGAACAAGACAAAGATGTTCACTGTCACCAAAGTCAGCACTCAAAAATCAATAGCCTTCCTGTACACACACATACACACACACAGAGAAAAAACTCACTGAAGGAGAAATTAGGGAAATGACACCTTTCACAATAACATCCAAAACAAACAAACAAAAAAAAAAACAAACCCAAAGAAACACCTAGAAGTCAATCTAATGAAGAAAGTAAATGACTTGTATATTGAAAATTTCAGAATGCTGAAAGAAGAGATTGAAGAGGAGATCAGAAAATGGAAAGATATCCCTTGTTCTTGGGTAGAAGAACCACTACAGTGCAAATAGCCATACTCCCAAAATTGTTATACAGATTTAATGCAATGCAATCAAAATTCCAATCTTATCTCACAGAGTTAGAGAAAACAATCCTAAAATTCATTAGGAACCTGAAGAGACTAAAATAACACTAACATAGCCAAGGCAGGTAACATGACAATTCTTGACTTGAAATTATACTACAAAGCTACTGTGATAAAAGCACCACAGCATAGGCAAATAAATAAATAAATAAATAAACCATGAGAAGCAGTGGAATAGATTAGAAGATGCAGAAACAACTCCAAACATACATATTATCCACCTTATCTTTGACAAAGAATCAAAACACCTTCATTGGAAGAAAAATTCTTTTATTTGTGGTGCTGGAAAAATTGACTTTCCACAAGCTCAAGATTAAAACTAGACCCATGTGTCTCACCATGAGCTAAACTAAAGTCATAATGTAGCAAAGATCTAAATACTAGAACAGAAACACTAAATCTGCTGCAAGATGGAATAGGTACAACTCAAAGACATAGGTGTAGGCAAAGACTTTATGAACAAAACCCCAATCACATAGGAACTATCACAAGAATCAACAACTAGGAGCTCATCTTGTTAAAAAAAATTCTGTACAATAAGTGAAATCACTAACAGAGTGAAGAGACAGCCCACACTGGGGGATACAAATTTTTGCCAGCTGTTGCTGAGACAAAGCACTACTATTTGCAATATATAAAGAACTCAAAAAATTAGACCCCTCCAAATTAAAATACTCATTCAAAAATTGGCATCTGAGATGAATGCGTACTTCTCAGGTGAAAAAATACAAACAGCAAATAAATACATGAAAAAATGTTCAACATCACTGGTCATTTGAGGTATAAAAATTAATAAAATGCTGAGATTCCATCTCACTCAGAAAGAATGGTTACCATTAAGAAATCAACCAATAACAAATGCTGACAGAGCTGAGTGAAAAAAGGAACCATTCTTCACTGTTAGTGGGAGTGTAGACTAGTGCAACCACTGTGAAAATCAGTGTGGAGATTTCTTAAAAGACTAGCATTCAAGGTTCCATTTGACCCAGGTATTCCCCTTCTTATTATCTTCCCAAAAGATTGAAAAGCATCATATCACAGTGATGTATGTACACCCATGTTTATAGAGGTACACTTTGTAATAGCTAAATCTTAGAAGCACCTCAAATACCCATCAATTGGTGAATCGATAATGAAGATATGTTTTTTGTTATAAATGTTGTATTAGTCTGCCCTAAAGAAGGATAAGCTTGAGATGTTTCTAGCTAAATGAATGGACCATGAGACAATACTTTTACATGAAATAAATCCCACACAAGTAAATACTATATTATTTCTCTACTGTGAGAACCCAAAAGTGTAAATAAAGATCAAAATGTACAATAGATATTGTAAAATTGGAAGAAAATGTTCAGATGGGAAGGGTAAGTAGAGAGGGGGAAAGTAAAAGAAAGGAGGGGAAAAGAAAAGAATGCAAAAAGAGGCAAAAAATGGAAACAAAGCTTTTATAACTAAGGAGGGAAAGAGGGGTTGAAGGGGGCATAGGAAAATGAGAAAAAATATTCAAGTTATATTATGCATAAGTACAAATTCCCTATGATGAATGTGGATATTAAGTATACCTAAAATGTACCAGTAAACAATTAATGTAAAAAATTTTAAAACGGAGAAAAAAAAGCAAACAGAGATACTTGGAATCATAATTGCTTTACAAAGCCTACAGTTTTTTTATGATAGAGAAATAAACACATAGCACTTGTTTACTGTCCATTTTTTTAAGGAAATTTGATTGGGGAACCATATTTTTAATTGGTTAAAATATATACAACATAAAATTTGACATATAAGGCATTTTAACTTATTTAATTAGTTTTAAATATGTTCACATTGCTGTGCAATTAATCTCTAAAATTTTTCATCTTGCAAAGCTGATATTATTATATTCATAAAGGAAGCCTCATTTACTCATTTTCAATTATATGGCTACCACCACTGTCACTGTGAATTTGACAACTCTAAGAAATTCATATAAGTGTAATCATGCAACATTTATGCTATTGTGGCTAGTTTAGTAGCAATGTTCTTCCGACAGTATACCTCAGAATTCCATTCCCTTTGAAGCATTCCGTGTATATTCCACATTTTGTTTACTCTTTCATGGTTGATGAACACCTGGGTTACTTTCAACTTTTCCCTATTGAAAATTGTACTGCTATGAGCATAGGTGCAAACTTCTATAATTCTAATTGGTTCTTATTTGGATCCTCTATTCCAGAAGCCCAAATTGTATGAATGATCATTATTTGTATTATATCAACTTGACTTGAGTAAGAACCACCTAGCAGGTTAGCAAAGCATAGTTCTAGATGCTTCCAGGTGCAATTGACCACTAGGCTAGTAAACTGAGGGAGGACAACCCATCCTGGACAGAATGAAAAAAAAAGAAAGAAGAACTTGTCCCTATTTTAGAGGAGCTCAAGTCTTTGCTATTTCCTTCAGACATGTGTCTCCACTTTATTCAGCCTTTCATTGCAGACTTATGCTGGCGATTCTACAGTGGGCTTCTAGACGTTTGATTTTTTTGACTGGTTTTTCATCCTTGATCCCTCTTGTTGGTTTCTATCTTCTTGGATTGAGCAGATACTGGATACTCTGATTTTTCAATTTACAGATGGTTATTGTGAATTCTTCTGCATCTGATCCTGTAAGCTCACTAATAAATGCCCTTGCATAATTATGCATATATTTTTTATTGATTATGTTTCTCTTGAGAACTCTAGTGCAACATCATAACTCAGGAGCTTTGATCTTTTTTTTAAATGTAATCCTCATGTAGAAATGCATTTTACATCATGATGTAAGGTATATATACATGAATAAACACATGCATAAAACATAAATTTAAATCAATATATGAAATAGTATAAAGGAATTTCTCAAAATATGTGGGAAGTACTCCAGTCCCATCTATTCTGTATTTATTTTAGGGAAAAAAGTTGGTCTTGGTCCACAAAACTTGCTTTATGGCTCCATAACTGGAGTACTGCAGTTTCCATGCACCACTTGCTCAAACTGTTCTGAAACCTGTGTGAACACAATGATGGTAACAACCACTGTCCATGAAGGAATGACAGTCTGAGGGAGAGTTATAAGAATAATGTGTGATAAGCACTTTAGTTTAGTTGCATTAAGTCATTTCTGGCATAGGAAAATGCTAGTAATTTCCAAGCTGGTAATATCACAGAGTAGTGGAGGATACTGAGATCAATAATTTTATTCTGTGGGAAAACTGGGAAAGTACCTTCCTGGTAGACGGAAAAGCAGATGTCAGGCTGTGGACATAAATAAGAATGGTGACAACAAAGTGAAATGCACTTAGCCCCACAATGAGGACGAGGCTGTGCAGGTAGAAAGGGGGCACCTTAGTGGGCACTGCATTGCACACTAAGGGTGTGAAGAGACAGCATCCACTAAAGAGAAAGGAAGGCTGTGAGTGGGATTTATCTGAGACTGTGACTCTTTCCTGGTTTTTATCACAATGCCATTGGACTTAACAGTTTCACCTGGACTCAGAGATCACTGAGGGCAGGAACTCACTGCAGCATTTGTAGTACCTTGATCAGTCACAATCCTGAGAGTAGACTTGAAGCACATACCCATACCTAAGTACAAGTCACCTTGTGACTTCACTCCCTGTCTTTTCATGCTGCCCCTGCTATCCTGCATTCCAGAAGCACTGCTTGCCCTGGTCAGGAGCACACACTGCGTACTCACCTTGGACTTCTGGGTAGACTGCCATATACAGCAGACCCCAGCGCAGTGTCGTGGATGTCGTTTCGGTCCCAGCGAGAAAGAGGTCCAGTGTGCTGCAGATGAGGTTTTCTTCATCAAAACTTGAAGTGGTCTTGTCTGTGTGCTAGAAAGGACAGTATTTATTAAAACATCATTCAGAGAATCTGTGGTTACCACCATGTATAGCAAACAGTTTGAAGGAAAGAACAAAGAAACTAAAACTTTCGACTTTCTCAAGAAGCAACTATAACATTAACATCCACTGCCCCTACTGCTGGAAGTTAAAATAAATTCTGCAGCATTCAGTGTTTGAAAAAAAAAAGGCAACTGAGGCAGCACAGACCTGTACATAACACCTGCCTACATAAGCAGACCACAGACAACGCACTCTTGGTATGAGCATCAGCCAACTTCTAGCTAGGATAGCAGAAGATTAGACTAACTGACCAATTTGATCTGGGATGAGGACAGTGTCCAAAGACAGAAGTGGACCAATAGTCCACTTGAACCATGGCCCCTCATCCTGCTTCTGGCAGAGACCAAAGGAATGGTTGCTTTTTGTAACTACCAATATAAGCAGGGAGACACCTTGGCTTGAACAGGAACCACAGTCGGGGGGTGAACAGAGGGACCTCTGGTGCAGGGAAGGCACCTCAGAAACCCATAGGCCTAAAAATGGATGTGGAATATCCAGACTTGCTGGATTCTAAGACTGCAGAGACTGCAGATCTTCAAAAGAAACCATACATTTAGAAACAGAACAGAATATCTTCTTCAACTAAATCATTTAAGTTTTTTTTTCTATCTTTAACTATTCTCTTTCAGTTTTTTTTTTTTTTTTTGGTGGAGCATGTGCTTTTTGAAACCTTTTTTCTCTTTAGTTTCTTTTCCCTCTTTCTCTTTTGTTATTTAAGAGAAAAAAAGACATATAAGAAAGACAAAAAGCAAAAGAGACAAACAAACAACTAGAGCAAATGCACAACAGTAACATTATAGGTTTACAAAACAGGATGATAGAAACTTGACAATGGTTGCAATATTGCATATCGTTATCTTCAAAATGGTTGTTTACATTAACAGATATAGACATGTAAAATTGATCTAATCATATGAGTACTAACCATTCTTTCTCCATAACTAATTCACTCAGCAGTATGTTCGTTTTAGTTATCTTACATATTCATATATGCAGATTTGTATCTTTTTCTTTTTATCCCCTCCCAACTGTTTTCTCTAGCTTTCATTTCCTGTTTTTTTCTCTCTAGTTTTTAAAAATTTTATTTTATTTTTTTCTTGTTCATTCTTTCCTTTGACTGTTTTCTAACACTATTAATTTCCTTTTACTCCTCTATAGGACCCCCATCTCAATTTTCTCTCCTTCATCTCATATCCAACTGACTTTTAAGGTTTTACTCTTTCATTCTCCAGTTCTTCACACCTTGTATGTTATGGTTTGTGTCTAGATGTCCCCCCAAACCCTTCTGAAGTCATAGGTGGGGCTTTCTTAGAGGTGCCTAAATCTAGAGTATGTGACATTGGGGTTGATTCATGGTGTAATGCTAAGATCCAAGGCACTAGGATTCAGGGTGTGAGTGCTACCTACACTAAGCAGCCTAGATAAGATAAAAGGGACAGAATAATCTGTGGTAATCCCTTGCTTGTTTTGTTAATTTCTGCCTGCCACGAATCATTCTCCTCTGCAAAGTGATCCTGCCTTGGGGTCAGCTGAATACAACTGAAGCCTCTACAAACTGTAAGCTAAATAAACATTTCTTCCCTTACCTTGTGGATGTTGGATATTTTGTCTCAGCAATGAGAAAACTGAATGAGACACTCTACTTCTACTGCTATAACTATTATGTTTTATGAGTCTCTAGATAGCTAGTGAAAGTTATGCTATGTTGAATACTGCTCTGTTGTTAGTAGAAGGAAAATTTGGTAGATATCTAACAGATGTTTACCGTGAATAATAATAGGTAAATATTTGTTTTGTCTTGGTATTCGTATTATTGTTCTCTTTTCTAGGATTAAGGGCAGTACATTATTGGTCCTTACAGTTTGTGATTACCCAGTTTGTCTTTAAAGCTGTTATTGTTGCTGATTTTAGTGCTATGTATAAGGTGACATAGTTGATGTTGTTATTCTGGAAAAAGTTGATGCTAATCCTCTGGATTACCTAGAGGTCATCACTAACAATACTGTGGCACATTAATAGAACTGGGTACTAGACCAAATATACTGCAACATTTCCTCCAAGATAAATGGAGGTGACTAGATCCTGGGACGGAGGCAAAGGCCAATAGTCACACTAAGAGGGAACCACCAAAAGGTAGACATTAACTAAAGAGGTCTCCATAAGAGTGACAGAGCTTACCATTATAATCAGCCCAATACAACAAGCCTCAATACAAAAAACAAACAAACAAAAAATAGAAACAGAAAAATACAAGGCAACAAAATGCCTCCCCAACTCTCCTTAAGCTGACCCATGGGGTATCAAAGGGGAGAAAACCAAAAGATGCATGCTTGAATTATCTACAAAGACAACAGAGGAGATAAAAAAATAGATCAATAATGCATTTAGCAAGGTCATAAAAGATATAAACAGATAATGAGCCACATAAACAAGATGATCAGCATGTCTACAAAAGACACGCTGATACATAGCTAGCAAGCTAGATAAAATGATGCAAAATGTGGATGACCAACATAGAAAATAATTAGAATTCATGAAAAGGTTACAAATAGAAATTAGGAGATTAAAAGTTTTATTGTAAGTATGGGCAATAGAACTGACCAGTGTGAAGACAGTGTCAGAACTACAAGACAGTGCTGTTATGGGTGACTAATTAATGACAGAAATCTTGAAAAAACAATAATTGAACATTTAAAAATGATCCAACAACTCCTACATGATGCAGAGAATACTAATTTAACATTCATTGTAATTCGCAAAAAATCAGCAAAAGCACTCTAGTCGTTTGTTTGTCTCTTTTGCTTTTTGTCTTTCTTACATGTGTCTTTTTTTTCCTCTTAAAAAAATAAAAATCAAGGATCAGATCATATAGTTTATGGTCACTGGAACATTTCACATTTGTGCATGATTGCCTATACTTCTTAAGCTGAGTTGATCTGGAATGGTCTGTTCTGTGCATAAGTAAGCCATGCCAGATGACTAGAGGTATTGGTATTATTATGAGGCTGAGAGAATGTGGGGAGGGGTTAGAAGTCATGAGAAGATGTCTTTCAGAGTTTTCTTTCACAAAGAGATAGCAATTATACCTATATACACCAAATGCCAGCATACCCAACTTTAGGAAACAAACATGAATGGATACAAAAGAGCAGACAAGTGTAAACACAATTATAATGTAGGA
Source organism: Dasyprocta punctata (assembly GCA_004363535.1). Lineage (NCBI taxonomy): Eukaryota > Metazoa > Chordata > Mammalia > Rodentia > Dasyproctidae > Dasyprocta > Dasyprocta punctata. Next base: position 48,944 of record RJWM01009112.1, read on the forward strand.
CCTCAATACTTCACTACCACAAACAGATGGAGGAAATACTCTCTTAAATATACTCTTAATGATCAATGGACTACAGAATAAATCAAGGAAGAAATAAGACCCTCTCTAGAACTAAAAGTTGATGCCACTACAACATACCTGAATGCATGGGACAAGATGGAAGCAATACTAAAAGGGAAGTTTCAAACTTTGAATGCCAACATTACAAAAACAGAATGTGCTCAAATAAACAACCCATCACCATAAAGCCCTAAGGAAACAAGTACAATCCAAACCCCAAACTAGTAAAAGTAAGGAAATTATAAAGCTCACATTAGAAACCAATGAAATTCACACCAAAAAACAATACAAAAAGTTAATGAATTGAGTTGGTTTCAAAATGATGAACAAAATAGACAAACCCTTAACCAAAAAAGGAGAGAAAAATCCAGATCAATCCAATTGGAAATCAAAAAGTTAAAATGGCAATGGATACTGCCTAAATCAATATTATTAATAACTACTTGGGAGACATGTATATGAATAAACTGGAGAATTCAGAAGAAATGGATAAATTCTTAGACATGAATTACCAAGAGTGAATCAAAAAGATCTAAAAACTATGAATAATCCTATAATAGGCAATGAAATTGAAGCACTAATAAAACACCTACCAACTAAGAAAAGTCCAGGTCCAAGTGGAATCATTGCTGAGTTCTACAAAAACTGCAGGTAAGATCCAACACCAATACTCCTGAAGCTCTTTAATGAAATTGAAAGAGCAGACATACTCACAAAATCATTCCTGGAAGCCAGCAGAACCCTGATTCCAAAACCAAATAAGAATTCAACCAACAAAGAGAACTATAGACTGATCTCTTTACTTAATACACATGCAAAAATCCTTAACAAGGTACTGGCAAACAGAATACAAAAAAATCATTCAAAAGATTTTTTTTATCTCATGACAAAGTAGTCATTAGGGATTTAAGGATGGTTCAATATGTTCAGCTAAAAAATGTAATACATAACATAAACAGAAGCAAATGCAAATATCACAAGATCATATCAATACATGTAGAAGAAAGCCTTTGACAAAATTCAACATATTTTCATGTTATAAACACTACAGAAAATAGGTACAGATGGGCCTTGTCTGAATCTCATAAATGCCATTAATGAAAAACCTACTGTTAACATCATATTGAATGGGAAAAAATTGTAAGTTTTCCCTCTAAAATCCAGAACAAAGAAGGATGTCTACTACCACCAGTCCTTTTTAACATGGCATTTGAAACATTAGAAAAAGCAATTAGGCAAGAAAAAGAAAGGAATATGTACAAGAAAGGAAGAAGGAAAATTATTACTTGCAGAAGACATGCATTTTACAGAGAAGGTGCAAAAATCCTAAGAAAGAACTCCTAGAATTAATAACCAAATTCACAATGTATCAGGATACAAAACTAACACAGAAAAATCAATAGCTTTTCTGTACATCAGTAATGAATCCACTGGGAATAATACTCAGATAAACAACATCATACACAATAACATAAAAAATAAATTAAGTACCTTGGAATTAGTCTAACTAAAGAAATGAAGACCACTATCATGAAAACTACAATGTTCTGAAAAAGGGAGTCAAAGTAGACATCAAAAAATGAATGTTTCTGGATAGGCAGAGCCAATATAGTCAAAATAGCTATATTTAAAAAATTGATAGATTTAATGCAATATCAATAAAAATACTAAACATTCTTCACAGAAAAGGGAAAAATGATATTAAAATTCATATGGAAATAAAAGAGACTGGAAACAACAAAATCAATTCTAGGTAACAAGGGTGAAGTGAGAAGTCTAAAAATCCTGGACTTGAGTTATATTTGAAAGCTACAGTGATAAAAACAGCATGGTAGTGGCACAAAAACATACATGAGGATCAATGGACCAGAACAGAAGATGCAGAAAGAGCATTCAACCATTTGATCCTCGATGATACATCCAGTAATGTACACTGGAGAAAAGAAAACCTCTTTAAAATATGGTGTCAGGAAAACTGGCTAGCCAGAAGCAGAACATTGACTCTACACCCATATGTGTCACTATGTTCTAAACTAAAAAAAAGTGTACTAACAAACTAAATGTTAAAACAGAAATACTCCAACTGCTGCAAGACAAAGTATGTGACATTCGTGAAGTCACAGGCAAGGACTTTCTGAACACAGCCTCAGTGCAGAGGAAATAGTACCAAGAATCAACAAATAGCACCATATCATATAAAAATTTCCTACACAGTGAAAGAAACAACCACCAGAGTGAAGAGACAACCTATGGAATTGAAAAAGTATTTTTGCCAGCTATTCCACAGACGGAGACTAGTATCTAGAATATGTACAAAACTCAAAAATCTTAGATCCTTCATAATAAGAGACTGAAAGGGAAAAAAAAGGCCTAATAAAAAATGGACAAGTGAATTGAATAGGGTCCTCTCAAAAGAACCACAAATGGCCAGTGAATACATGAAAAAAATGCCTAATTTTGCTGGCCTTCAGAGAAATGCAAATAAAAGCAATACTAAGATTCTACCTTACACCTGAAAAATGCTCATCATCCCCCACAAAGAAATCAAATAGTAACAAATGTTGGTGAAGCTGTAGTGAAAAAAATTGCTTCTACATTGTTGGTGGGAATATAAACTAGTGTAACCGCTATGGAAATAAGTGTGGAGATTCCTCACAAAACTAGAAAATATAAATTCCATTTGACCCAGCTATTCTCCTTCTATGTATTTTCCCAAAAGAGTTAAAGACATCGTATTACAGTGATCCATGCATACCCATGTTCTTAGTAGCACAACTCATAATAGCTCAATCTTGGAAGCAGCCTGTATGTCCATGAACAAATGAATGGATAAAGAAAATGTGGTATTTATACACAATGACATACTGTTCTGCCATCAAGGAAGATAAACTTGATTGATTGAAAAGAAAATGGATGCACCTCAAGACCATAATGTTAAGTGGAATAAATCAAACATAAAATTTAAACATGACTTTTTTTTGTTATCTGAGAAATCCAAAATGTAAATAGCAAAATAAAAGACAGATAACAAGAATTCTGGAGGTAGATGGTTCTTCATTGGGAAGGAGATCAAGAGATGGAGGGAAGGGAGGAAAAAGGGATGAGAAATGAATTAAGGTGCATTGCATACATATGCCAACTCCCCACAAAGGAACATAAACACTATGTACTGGGAACATACTAATAAAAAATAGAAAATCAAGGGAATTGCTTATTTGCAATTGTAATTTTCAGGTTAGCAATACAATGGAAAAAAATGAGACAGGAGGGCTTTCCACATCACTTATTATCATTTATTTGATGTATGACCTAGGGTATATCAGTTCACATTTCTGTCCTTCAGTCTCCTGCTTTATAAAGTGGGCATACTGTGCACCCTCTTAGATGACGTTATGAATCTTGTGAGATACAAAAGAACCATAGCAAGTAAATGTTTGTGCTGATAGCACAAAAAATGAGCTGAATTTTTCTCTGTATAAATATGCTCCTAGCTCCCTGTTAGTCTTTTCCAGTTTAAATTTTTCTTATTTCTTCAATTATTCCATATAATTCTCTGTCATCTTTTCCCCTTTCTTTGGGAGATTCAATTTTTCAAAATTTTTCTTAATGTTGATAGTCCCACAGCTGCATACCTACATGCCACATGGTAGGTAAAGACTCTTTCACTAAGAAGGAAAAAAATCTTGTCTAAATATTATGCCAGTAAGGTGAAGTAAGAGGGAAAATATAAACAAATTCACATTCTACCCACTCCAGGAGAAAAAGCCCAACATCTTATGATGCCATATGTTTGGTTTGGCATTTTACTGCTTCTCACCTGCAATGTTTGGTACTGGATGATATGATGTGTGGCAGTTGAGTAGCCCCATTCAGACCTTAAGGTTAAACTCTGGCATCCAACTCTCAGGTTTACCTGTTTTCTACAGGGAGCTGAGATTAGAGGCAGGTAACCTGGCTCAGCCCCAAATAATAAGAAAATGGACTTCTAAAGCTCAACTGCTATTTTCCCCTTTGTATACAACTCCTTCAGATATGTGTAGGGGAAGAGAATTGCAGTGATGGTAAACCTTTTAGAGCCTTCAATAATAATAAACAGACCTCTGCACCAGGCATAGCATACATCTGCCATCTCTGGAGTAAGGAATGAAAAGATAGTATATTTGGATGTTCTCATGGCCTTAAACCAAATGTCATTAAACACTTACTTTTATTTTTTATTGTTCCAGCATTCCTGAATTAATAATAACCTATACATATGAACTACTGCCTCTATTTTTACTCCCCTTGATGGGCTAAAAATGATCTACAAGGATGTCTTTATCTCAGTCTTTTGTGTGCTAATTTATATGCTAACAGGGACTTTGCAGATGTGATTAGTTTAAGAATTTTAATTACTCTGACTAAAACATCCATGGTCCAGAAGGTTTCACTGATAGAATCACTTGACCTCTATCTTTCTCCCTTCCCTAGGATTAGAAGAGGTCAGGCAACATACTATAACTATACTCAGGGGGACTTAAATGACACAGCAGCTGGTCACTTTCTCCTAAATGAAAAAGTAAAATTAATGAGGCAGGCCATCCTCCAAAATCAGATGGCATTAGACATTCTAACAGCACCACAGGGGGCAGGGGGAAGTGGGGAAAATGACTCAGTTGTAAAAACTGAATGTTGTGTGTACATTCTAATATCTCAATAGCTGTTCAAGATATCAGATGACAAATCAATGACATATCAAACACTAAAATTCCCTGGACCTTATCCTTATCCTCCTTATGGGAAGCTATTACTAGCTTATCTTGGTGGAAGTCTTTGTTAACTGTACTCATAATTATCCTGTTGATTCTATTATTTGGTCCATGCATACTTAAGTTTTTGTTTGTTTGTTTTTGGTTTTGTCTCCTCCAGACTTAAAGTTGTACACCTACACAAGATAAAAATGCCTTGTGTCTATTGCAGGCATTTAGATAGACCTGCTGTAGAGTATCTCTGACTGCTGGTCAACAACTATGACCCCCTTCAGCCTGAAGAAGCCAGATCAGTCATTGCCCATTACTCCCTCATGGCAGTTTGGGGTACTTCTTCAGAGGGAGAAATGTTATAGGCAGATAAGTAAGATAGAAAATTATAGGCAGTCAGACAGGGGTAGGCCCTCAAAGGAGCCAATGCAGAAGACCAGACACTTTGCAACTGTGGGGGAGACAGAAAACTCCCCCTATGGGACAGATCTCAAAACAAAAGGTAAAACAAATGCACCCATACCCTAAGGAAAAACATCAGGGATTGATACTCTAAATAGGTATCAATCATCTTGAGGAAGCTGAAGGAGCCACCAGCCCAACCCCCTACAGGCAAATGTTCTAGTCTGTATTCATGGCCTCTTGCTTCATGACTTCTCCATTTGATACTGATTTAATCAATGTTACCTGGGCAATTATACTCATAATCCTATTGGCTGACCACAGTTCTGTCTCACTTCATGCCCATCTTGTGATTTCCCATTTTCCTCACCTTAGACCCACCTCACCTTGTGGTTTTCTAGGGTAACATTCCTAGAGAAGGCAAGGTCTTTGGCAACCCACTCGGGACCCCTTGTTTCTCTCTCTTGAATAGAAGCTTTCTTTCTCTTAAATATATTGTGTTCTAAAAATAAAACAAAACAATTTTGAGATGGAAAGATTATCCTAAATAATCCTTTAAGGTGGAGGCAATATTATCAGACTCAGAGAGAGAAGATGTACAGATGAAACTCAAGATAAGAGTACACGCATGGTACTTAAGATTGAGGAAAGGAACACAAGACAGGGAATGCAGTTGGCCTCCAGAAAGTGAAAGAGTCATGAAAGTGGATTCTCCAAAAGAAACTGGCCTGGCCAGCACCTTGAATTTCCCCCCACTGAATCTGATCATGGATTTTTGTCATCTAGAACTGCAAGGGAGTACTGTGCTATTTAATCCACAGAATTTGCAGACACTTGTCTAGCTTCAGTGTGAAATTAACATGCTGCTATGTGTTCTCTGAAAATGAAACATAGGAAGCAAATTTGATTTTCTCACCTGTGCCATTTCTTTGAGGTAAGCATCAATAAAGTCTCTTGTCTCATCAGGATTCCAGTCTCTCTTGTGATTTTCAATCACATGAGAAACAAATGATTTTAGTTTGTCCCAGTCTCTGAAGAGAGTTTGATGAGGTCCAGGAAGGAATTCCATTATCCATGGAAAGAAATTGTAGATCTAATTGAAAGAAACAAAATAATTGTGGAGATAACACAGTGCTACTTTTTCACTTTTCATGATAGTGTTCTCCTTCCATATGTTTTATTTGCTCACACTTACACTTTAGTGTCACCTTGGACTCCTCTTTCTCGCTCATCTCTCTTATAGGAATTTCAACTCTCCATCCAACATGTACTGTGCTTCAGCCCACTTCTCACTGCCCTGCATGTGCTTGCCACATAACCTGGATGTTGACAATGTTTCAATAGTTTCCTGATTCCTCTCTTAACCAATTCCTAATCTACTGTTCCATACAGCTGCCAGAGGGATCCTTAAACATTTTGATCATATGGCTTTCTTCCTTGGTTCTCCATTGTCCAATTGTTTTTCATTATACTTAAGACCAAAGTCACGCCTTGAGCCTATGAGCTCTACAGAACTAGTACCTACAGATTGGCCACTTCCCTTCTTTCTCCCTGCTATCTCTGACTGCACAGTCCAGTCACAAAGGCTTCTGTGGTCACCTCAAGATGTTACTCATTGAAGCCTTGCAGTTGCTCTTGCCTCTGGCTAGAAAGGTCTTCTTCTGAAATGTGTATGATCCCAGGTCTTCAGTTCATGTGGGTGCTCCTCAAATGTCACTTCTCAGGAGCTCTTTCCTGAGGACCCTCTAAGTATCTTTTCAGCCTTCATTCCTCTGTCCTGATTTATTTTCCTTCATGGAAATATTACTAATTGTGTGTGAGTGTGTGTGTGTGTGTGTGTGTGTGTGTGTGTGTACTCACACATGCCCATGCAGTTGATTGTAGTATGGTGCAGTTTCTATTCGGGTAAGATGGTATTTTATACAGAAAAAAATTGCTGGTGAGATAAACATACAGTGGGAAGTATACAGAAGAATATAACGCAAATATCTGGACTCAAAATGAGACAGACATGATTGTGACTACTCTGCTACTTTCTAGTTATAATAGATTGATAATAGTTATAATAATAATAATGATAAATTTACTTTTTGATTCTTTATTTAACTAGCTTCCAGTTAAGGGGTGAATCTCTGGATGAGGTCCCAGGGTGACTCTGGAGACTGCAAAACAGGGATGTTAGACTATTGTCTGATTTGCTTCCACATTCAGATATCAGGTCGCATACATGTTGTTTTGTTTCATTTTTATGGGATTATTGTGAAAATTATCAGAGAAAGTGTGCACAATTGCCCATTGTTTGTTACATGAGGACTCCAAGAAATGTTTTTTTGGACCTACCCTATCATCCCTTTTATTTCCCTTCCAGGAATTTTTTTCTCTAGGCATCTGCTAAACTCTCCTGATGTTCTATTTTCTCTTAATAGGAGAAAAGAAAATGGAACTGTTGAACTAGGGACTTCCATGACTAGGAGTGAGAACAAGGAACACAAAGAAACTCTGACAATACTTAAGATCATTCACATTTATTATGCCCTCTCTATTTGCCAGGAGTCATCTTAACCCAGCAATCAGGTTTCTGCAGTGGATCATGAAGCTCCAGAAACATTTACCTTTGTTTTATGTCTACACATGTATGCAAGACAAGTGGGACATGTCCATATGAACACTTGCACAGGAAATGTTCATGGCAACTTGATTCATAACATTCAATACCTGGAAACAACTCAAATGTCTAGCAGTAAAATATTGATTAACTACTGTAGCATATTCATACAATGGAAAGTTAGTTTGTGTAAAAATCATTACAGATGACTCTCAAAAAACCTGCTGAATGTGAAACTGCATGCAAAATAATGCCTCCAAGGGCAAAAAGATAGGAGTATGTAGGATGGAACATGGAGAGAAGAGACCCGAAGTCAAGAACAATACTGTGTTCTGTTAAAAAGACTAATATAGATGCAGGTCATAAAAAACTCTGTAGTTTATGTGAGTAATAGAACTATTCTTGTATATAGTAAATATTTAACAATTAAAAATGCTATCTAGACATGGTGGTCACACATGTAAACCCAGTACTAGGGAGGCTTAGACAGGAGGAACATTTTAAGTTCGTAGTCAGTCTGGGCTACATATGGAGTTCAAAGTCAGTCTGGACTACATAGCAAGATCTTGTCTGAAAAAAGAAAGAAAGAAAAAAGAAAGAAAAGAGACCAAAGAAAGAAAGAATGAAAGGAAGGAAGGAAGAAAAAAGAAAGAAAGAAAGAAAGAAAAAGCAAGCAAGCACTAGAGTTGGGCTGGGGAATGTAGCTTAGTGGTTAAATAGCTTGTCTACCATGCCTGAGACCCTGGGTTCAATGATCAATTCCAAAAGAAAAAGAAGGAAAAAAGAAGAGAATAATTAAATCCAACAGATTGATTTTTGTTAAATTCAATGTGAAATTGTTGTACTTTCGGTTCAAACAGCAAGAAAACCAAAAGAAAAACCCATTTGTACCTGACATCAGCCCAGTATTCCTACACAAGCTGCATGAAGAGAAGTGCTTACCTGGCACAGAGGTGATGCTTCCAAATGGGTAACCTCATCCAGTAAGCTCAACAGCTCCTGAAATTTACTGTCCTGGTAATCAAAGCGTTTCCCAAAGATGATAGAGCAAATTATATTGGAAACTGCATTGTTGATCTTGAAGTGAGGGTTAAAAGGCTGTCCTGAAGGTGGAGGAAGGAAGAGATGGGTCTTTCAATAACCACTAGCTTTTCTCTATTTTCTACAAAAATTGTGCTCTACATACCTACTAGAGAACCATATTTGATGTTTCTAATCACAGCATTTAAGATATGGTAAGTCTTTGTTCAGTGTCATGGTAATTAAATTTATGATCACTATTTAAATTTAGTAACATGTTTAATGCATGTATAACTGTCTTCTCCTTGAGGGTAGTATCATTGGAAGGTGGTCAGTATTCTCTCCCTGTGCCTAGCACAGTGCTGAGCATAGGGATTGGATTTAGACTCTTAATAAGTGTCTGTTCAATGAATGGATGGGATGAACATCCCATACCTGAACTGTGAAATGCTTACCATTCTCCTCTGCTATGACCTCAGCAAGGTGGTGGGCTTCCTCCTGGATGCGTTCCTCTAAGCTCTTCTTTCCTAAACCAAAGTTCCTTAGTGTTGTTAGGGTGAACCTTCTTTGTTCTTTCCATATTTGGCCACTAGACATGACCAATCCTGGGGAAACAAAAACCAACATTATGGTATTCTGATGCTATCATGCAAATATTTGGTAATCTATGGAGATTTGTGTCATATAAAAAGAAGGAAGGATATTAATACATTTGAAATTTATTCAGAGACATAATCCCAGAGCAATGAAAACAATTCTAACTTTTACCAGCTAAGATTTACTAGCTGCTCACACTTTAGTATTTTCATGTGTTTTGTAATCTGGTGCTCACAGAAAATAACATTGCTTTCAGCCTAATTCACTGATAAGAAATCTAAGGAACTAAGAATAAATGATGTGAATGTTGCAAGGTAACACTGTTCATAAGCGGATGTTCAAACTCCAGTCTGCCTGTATACAAACCCTATGCTTTGATTAGAAGATAAATTGGTTAAGCCAAAGATCAATAATGCAGACATGGTGTAGCCAAAGCTCACAGGCATAAGAAGGCACAAAAAGGATTTACAGGAGGAGTCTTATCTAAACTGGGCTTTAAAAGTTGAGGAGTGATTCAAGAAAGCAAGAAGGAATGAATATTCCACCAGAAAGAACTGCATAGGCAAAGTGCAGAACACTTTATTGTGTTTGCTTGTTTTGTTTTGTTTTGTTTTGGTTTACTTTGGTTTTCTTTGGTTTGGTTTTCTTTTTTATCTTTTTGAGGCAGGGTTTTGCTATGTAGTACAGGTTGGCCTTGAACTCACTTTGGAGCCCAGGTGGCCCTTGAACTCCCAGGAATCTTGCTTCAACCTCCTGAGTGCTAGGATTATAGGCATGAGCCACCATGTGTAGCTTCATACTTGTTTGAATGACATTGTTCCAGTAGAGGTCAGGGTAGCAGGCATACATATTTTCCTTAAATTTCTGCAAGCAATTTATCACATTATTTTGTGGTTTATTTTCTTTTATGAATCTTCATGATTAGGTCTCCAGTCTCTTCTCTTCTCATCACACATTTGCATTAAAAATTTATCAATTTCTGTAATTTTGAAAAATAACTACTGATAGTCATCATCTGTTTCTTCCCCTGAAATCTATATCCATTACTGCAATGAATGCTTCATGCTGGCCTTTGCAGATTCAAAGCAGTGCAAACTTGGGACATTCATGCTTAAATTCTTAACTTTATCTCTATAACACTCCCAACAAAAGCCAAATCTACCCAATTACATTCTTCTCCTCTTTCCAGCAAGTACCTGTGTGAGCAGCATCTCAACACCTCATTGTACCTACATTGAAGTTATTGTGTCTTACTAGGTTTAGATAAAGATTACCTGGAATTCATGTAATGTCACCATTAACATCCTTTACTAACACACTGTCATTTCTTCCCTCCTGCCTCTTCTAAACTATCATTTTCTGTAAGCTAAAATCTACAAAGTCTCTTGTTATTTCAATTGCATTCTTATCATGCCATAATAATGAATCTTAACAATGTACTGTGTATGATTTTTTTCTTTATGTAAGATCATTCAAGAGTATATGCTGTCTTTGGATAAAAAACCAATGTCCTTAACAAGAACTTGCATGAGTTATTCCCAGCCAGGCTGTTTAAATGCCATTTAATTATCTTGTTTACAATCCTGAGCTTGCATTATTGAATATCTTTTGTTTCCTCAGGTTCTTTATTGTTTTTATTTTAAAGAGAAAAAAACAAAACAAAACAGAACAAAGCAGATCAGAAAAAACAATGCAAGCAACACAGGGTTTCAAAACAAGACAACAGGAAATCAACAATGGCTACCATATTGTCTCTTGTTCTCTTCAAAATACATGTCCATACCTTCACAGATATTGAAATCAAATAATACAAAACAGACTAAAACCAATCAAAACAAAAAATAAAAGCATTATTGGACTTCACTACAAGATGATAGGAAATCAGCAATGGCTTCTATAATGTCTCATATTCTTCAAAGTAACTGTTTATACCATCACCCATAATAAAATCAATTCTTGTAAACTCTTTAGGAGAAGTTCTAGGCATGTATAAGCCTATACATGTACATCTATCCTTTCTGTACTGGAAAACAAGACAAAACAAACTACAGGAAAAACAAGAAACTAAAGAGACAAATAAATAACAATAACAAAGAGCCCAAAACAATAACAATATAGGCTTGCAAAACAAGGCGGTAGGAACATAACTAAGGTTGTTACTTTGCATAGTGATCTTCAGAAGAGTTACTCAGATTACCAGATATAGACATGCAAAATTGATCTAATCCTACGAATGTTAACTGCTTTGTTCCAAGAACTAATAGAATTAGTAACACAATCATCTTAGCCATCTTAAGTATACATGTACAAATTTATAACTTTTTTCTTTTCCCTTTCTTCTTTTCTCCTTTTCCTTATCTGAGTTATATTTTCCCCTTTTAGCAGTTTCTTACCCTTTCACAAAATTTATTGAAGATTTTGTATCTTATTTGCTCTTTCAGTTTCTTACACTAGGGAGAAAATATGGTATTTACACATGCAAGTTTGATTTATTTCACTTATGAGTATAGACTCAAGTTGCATCCATTTACCTATAAAAGCCTCAATGTGATCCTTCTTTATAGATGAGTAGTACTCTATTGTATACAAATACCACATCTTTTTTATCCATTCCTCAGGTGAGGGGCTTTTAGGTTGTTTCCGAGATTTGACTATTACAAATTGTGCTTCTATACACATGGGTGCACATATATCACTGTGGTATGATGTTTTCAATTCTTTTAGGGATATGCCCAGGAGTGGAATAGCTGGTTTAAATGGGACTTCTAATCCCTGCTTGTTGAGGAATCTCCAGACTGATTTCCACAGTGGTTGCACCAGTCTACACTCCCAGCAACAGTGCTGAAGAGTTCCTTTTTCCCACAGCTTCACCAGCATTTGCTATTGCTGGTTTTCTTGATCCTGGCCATTCTTTCTGGAGTGAGATAGAATCTCAGTGTTTTAATTTGCATTTCTCAAATGACCAATGATGTTGAACATTTTTCCATGCATTTATTTGCCATTTGTATTTCTTCAGCTGAAAAGTGTGTATTCATCTCAGATGCCCATTTTTGGATTGGATCTTTGAATTTTGGGGGTCTGATTTATTTAATTCTTCATATATTCTAGATAGAAGTCCTTTGTCTTAGGGACAATTGACTAAGATTTTTTCACAATTTGTGGGTTTTCTTTTCACTATATTGGAGATTTCTTTTGATGTGCAAAAATTTTTTAATAAGATGAGATCCCAATTGTTGATTCTGGGAAGTATTTCCTGTGCAGTTTGATTTTTGTTCATGAATTCTCTGCCTACCCTTATGTCTTCAAGATTTCTACCTACTTTGTCTTCCAGTAGATTTAGCATTTCTGTTTTAATATTTAGATCTTTGATCCATTTTGACTTTAGTGCATGGTGATAGGCATGGGTCTAGTTTTAGTTTTTTGGCATATGAATAGCCAGTTCTTCCAGCACCACTTGTTAAAGAAGCTATCTTTTTACCAGTGAACATGTTTGGCCCCTTTGTCAAAAGATAAGGTGGATGAGTGTGTTTGTAGTTGTGGCTGTATCTTCTAATTTACTCCATTGATCCTGAGATCTGTTTTTTTGCCAGTACCATGCTGATTTTAATGCAGTACCTTTGTAGTATAACTTCAAGTGAGGGATTATGATGCCTCCTGCCTTGCCTTTGTTGCCCAGGATTGTCTTTGCTATTCTAGGTCTCTTCTGATTTTAATGCTGTACCTTTGAGGTATAACTTCAAGTGAGGGATTATGATGCCTCCTGCCTTGCCTTTGTTGCCCAGGATTGTCTTTGCTATTCTAGGTCTCTTCTGGTTTCAGATGAATTTTGGGAATGATTTCTCTAGTTCTGTGAGGTATGTTAATGATATTTTGATTGGAATTGCATCAAATCTGAATAACAATTTTGGGAGAATGGCCATTTTCACAATGTGTGTTCTTCCTATCCATGAACAAGGAATGTCTTTCTATTTTCTGAGATTCTCTTCGATTTCTTTTTTCAGAGTACTGTAATTTTCACTGAATAGATCTTTTACTTCCTTTGTTAGATTGATTCCTAAGTATTTTATTTTTTTGGGTGCTATTGTGAAGGGTATGGTTTCTCTTATTTCTCTGTCTGTGAGTTTGTTGTTTGTGTAGAGAAATGCTACTAATTTTTGAGTGTTGACTTTGTATCCAGCTACATTACTGAATTTGGTTATTATACCTAGAACTCTTTCAGTGGAGTTTTGGGGGTCTTCTATGTAGAGCATCATGTCATCTGCAAATAATGATAATTTAGCTTCTTCCTTTCCTACTTATTCCTTTAATTTCTCTCTCGTCTAATTGCTCTGGCTAATGTTTCCAGCACTGTATTGAATAGCCGTCATGATAATGGCCATCCTTGGTTTTTTCCTGATTTTAGAGTAAAAGTTTTTAGTTTTTGACCATTTAATCTGATGCTGGCTATTGGTTTGTCATAGATACCTTTTATCAGATTAAGGTAAAACTATCTATTCTGATTTTCCATAGGGTTCTTATCATGAATGAGTGTTGGGGACTTTATCTAAAGCTTTTTCTGCATCTACTGAAATGATCATGTGAGTCTTATCATTGGCCCTATTGATATGGTGTAATATGTTTATTGATTTGAGTATGTTGAACCATCCCTGCATTCCTGGGATGAATCCTACTTGGTTGTGGTGTATAATCTTCTTGATGACTTGCTGCATTGTGTTTGCCAGTATTTTATTGAAGATTTTTGCATCTACGTTCCTTAGGGTGATTGGCCTATAGTTCTCTTTGTTCATTGGGTCTGTCTTTGGTTTTGGTATTAGGGTAATACTTGTTTACAGGAATGATTTAGGGAGACTTGCATCCCTTTCAATTTCATTGAAGAGTTTGAGGAGTGTTGGCATTAACTCTTCTCTGAATTTCTTGTAGAATTCAGCTGTGAATTCATTAGGGCCTGAGCTTTTCTTTGTTGGTAAGGTTCTAATTATATTTTCTGTTTCATGAAGTGAAATGGGATTATTCAGCAGTTCTACATCTTCTTGACCCAGCTTTGGTACTTCATATGTATCTAGGAATCTGTGCATTTCTTCTATGTTCTCAAACCTGTGAGAGTAAGGTTTTCTTTTTTTAAATTTTATTTTAAAGATAGTAAAATCTAACAAAACATAACAGAACAAAGTCAATCAAAACAAAACAGTAGAACGGGTACAGAACTTCAAAGCAAGATACTAGGAAAACAATAGCTACTATAGTATATCTTGTTATCTTCACAATAGTTGATGATTCCATCAGGTATAGTAAAATTAAACCAAAAACAAAACAGAATAAAACCAATAAAAACAAAATATGAAATAAAGCAACAAAAATTAATCAGAATAAAGCAAAACAGTGAGAATAATATTGGGCCTCAAAGACAAGATAGATGGGAATCCCCCATATTTGCCACATTGCATACTATCTTCTTCCCAAGACATGTTCAGACTGCCAGCCCCAGGCCTGCAAAATCAACCAAACAATACAAGCATTTAGTTGCTTCATGTACCTTAGTTGCTATCAACTTAGTCAGCCCTCTGAACCAGCAGGTTGCTTATGGGAAGTGGGGGTGGGACTGTCCTTGATTCTTAGCCCATGCACTGGCAGGCTTACAGGAAACACATATCTTTCTCTTCCCGGAGTCCATGCCAGTCGTGCACCACTCACCAGGAAGGCAGGCTAGTTGTCTTCTGGTTTGAACCTCCCTGACCCAATGTGGCAGGTTCTCAGGAGGCACATCTTTCTCTCTCTGGGGTCCGTGCCAGTCGCGAACCAGAGAGTAAAGGTTTTCAAAGTAGGTATTGATGATCTGTATTTCCACAGGATCTGCAGTGATTTCACCATTTTCATTCCTTATGGCATGAATTTGAGTTTTTTCTTCCTATTTTTAATGAGGTTGGCTAGGGGCTTATCGATTTTATGTATTCTTTCAAATAACCAACTCTTTGATCTGTTACTTCTTTGCATTTTTTCTTAGTCTCTATTGCATTAATTTCTGCTCCAATCTTTATACTTTTCTCCCTTCTTTTGGCTTTTTGCTTGACTTACTCTTCTTTTTCTAGATGTTTGAGGTGTAGCATCAGGTTATTTGTGTTAATTCTGTTTTCTTGATGTGGGAATTCACTGCAATAAATTTCCCTCTGAGGACTGCTTTCATTGCATCCCACAGGTTCCAGTAAGTTGTATTTGTATTTTTTTTTTGCTTGTAGATATTGTTTAATTTCTTCTTTAATTTCCACGGTGACCTATTGATTATTCAGGAGTGTATTATTTAATTTTCAGGTGTTTATTGAGTTTTACAGTTTGTTTTGCCATTAATTTCCAGTTTCATGGCACTATGATTAGATAATATGTATGGAATAATTTCAGTTCTTCTGCATTTTCTTAAGCATGTTCTATGGGCTAGTATATGGTCTATTTTAGACAGTGTCCCATGTGAAGCGGAGAAGAATGTATATTCTGATGTTGTTGAGTGTAATACTCTATACACATCTACTAAGTCCATTTGTTCACAAGTTTGACTCAGTTCTGTTATTTCTTTGCTGATTTTCTGTCTAGTTGATCTGTCTCTTTGTGTCAGTGGGGTATTAAGTTCTCCCATTATAATTGTGCTATTGCTTATTTAATTTTTAAATTCTATTAATATTTGTTTTATGTAGCTAGGTGCTCCCATATTTGGTGCATATATGTTAAAGATCATTATCTCTTCCTCTTGAAGTTTTCCCCTAACTAGTATGTAGTGACCTTCTTTATCTCTTTTGATAATTCTTGGTTTGAAGTTCACATTATCTGCTAACAGAATAGCTACCCCTACTTTTTTCTGGGTTCCTGTTGCATGAACTGTTGTTTTGCAACCTTGGACTTTCAGTCTATGAATTTCCTTTCTAGTTAGATGGGTTTCTGGGATACAGCATATTGTTGGATGTTGTTTCTTGATCCATTCTGCCAGTTTTTTCTTTTAATTGGTGAATTGAAGCCATTTACATTAATGGTTATAACTGATATATATTGGCTTATTTTTGTCATGTTTTCTTTCTGCTGTTGTTTTTTTTACCTTTCCCCTCTGTTTAATTGTTTGCCCTGCTTGGTGTTTTTTTCCATTGGTGTTCTTGAAGTCGAAGTTATTTTTATATCTAGAATACCTTTCAGTATTCTTTGCAGATTTGTTTTGGTGGTCATGAAGTTCTTCAGCTATTCCTTGTTGTGGAAGTATCTTATTTCTCCATTAATTTTGAAGGACAGTTTTGCAGGACACCATAATTTGGGTTGGAAGTCATTTTCCTTTAGGATTTGAAAGAGTTCACTCCATGCTCCTTTTGATTTCATTGTTCGTGTTGAGAAGTCTGCTCTAATTCTGATGGGCTTTCCTTTAAGGTGATTTGTTTTTCTTCTCTAACAGCTTTTAATATTCTGTTCTTGTATTGAATTTCTGGGATGTTGATTATTATACGTCTGGGTGTAGATTTACTTGATTAGGGTTAAATGAAGTTCTATATGCTTCACTTATCTGTCAGTTTCCTTTCCCATGTTTGGGAAATTTTTGGCTATTACTTCTGTAAATAGTCTTTTGATATCATTTATGTTGTCACCTCTTTTTCGTTCACATGTATTAATCTTGTATTGTTTTTCTTTGCATCATCTTGCAACTGTTGAATTGTTGCTTCCTGATTCCTTGTTATTTTTAAAAGATCTTTCCTTTCCTGTTCACTAGCTGCAATCTTGTCTTCAAGGTCTGAAAGTCTATCTTCACATTCATTGAGGCAGTTTTGCCAGCTTTCAATGGAATTTTTGATTTCCTGGATGTTTGTTTGAATCTGTATCATGCATCCTAATTCTTTCTTATATTGTTCATTCAAGGTTTCCATGTTTTTGCAGTGCTCCTCAATTTTTAAACTATGTCTTCTTTAGATGTGTTCAGCACTTCTTTTATTATGTCTATCATTTCTTCTTTTACCTGTGAGATTATTTCTGATCTGAGTTCCTTTACAGCTTCATGAAGTTACTTCTTTACTTCAGTTGTTATCATTTCAGAAGTTTCAGGTGTATGGCTTACTTTTTTTTTATATCCATGTCTCCTAGGCTTGTTTGGGATGGGCTAGCAGTTTGAGATTGCATTCTGCTTTTTTGTTTTATCATTTCCCTGTATTCCCCTTGAGAAGCTCAATGCAAGGTCTCAGTTGCTTCCTGGGTTGAGAATATCTTTCCGTACTGCAGAGAGTTTCCCTAGTTGAGTGGGGGTCATTAATCAGGCCTTACCACTTCCCTAGTGGCACTTGAAGGCTCCTCAATGTGGGGAGTATGCTGTGTAGGCCTTCAGCACACCCCACATGGTACTCTGAAGCTCTCTGTCTGCTTGAGGTTGCTGGGCAGGACTCTACCAGGCTCTGAGTAGCATACAAAGGCTGAACAGCTAGACTGAGTATGCTATGCAGGCCTTCAGCTCATGCCGCATGGTGAACCAAAGCTCCCCAGCTGCTTGGGGTCACTGGGTGAGGCCCTACCAGGTTCTGAGTGAGGTGCTAAGGTTGCATGGTTGGGTGGGGTTTGCCGTGCAGGCCTTCGGCTTGTGCCACTCAGTGCAGGCCATTACCCTGCTAATCAGGGTTACTGGGCAGGGCCCAACCAGGCCCCAAGGGACCTACCCAAAGATCCCCAGCTGATTGGGGACACTAGGCTGGGCCTTACCAGGTTCTGCGTGAGGTGCCTAGGTTGGATGCGGTTCTCTGTGCAGGCCTTCAGCTTGTGCCATGGAGTGCAGGCAGCTTCTCTGCCATTCAAGGTTACTAAGTTCTTTATTCTTATTCTCATGTCAGGTACTCTTCATATTATATTTGTCTTGAGTGAGTAGATTTTTTCAACTTATTAAATAAATTGACTTTACTCACATCAACTTTCCCTGAATTCCAGGACTACATTTGATCTCCCAATAAGTGTCTCTTGGACATATTATTGGAGTTCCTGAGTACTGTGCTTTTCTGTCAGTAGAATGACTGTCACAAAGGATGTATATACTAACCTCTTCTTATTCATCTATCATTAACTCCTAGCACCAGGCTTCCAATGGCAAAAAATGCATGTGAAATTAACTCATGGACTGTTTCAAAGAGGAATTTGAAGCATCTGAAAAGGATGGTAGTTTCTTTTCTCTTTTTTTCTTTTTTTATTATTTAAGAGAAAAAAGACACACATAAGAAAGACAAAATGCAAAAGAGACAAACAAATGACTAGAGTGAATGCACAACTGTAACATTACAGGTTTACAAAACATGATTATAGAAACTTGACAATGGTTGCAATATTGCGTATTGTTATCTTCAAAACAGTTGTTTACATTAACAGATATAGGCATGTAAAATTGATCTAATCATATGAATATTAATTGTTCTTTATCAATAATGAATACATTCAGCAGTATGTTCATTTTAGTTATCTTACATATACATATATCCAGATTTATATCTTTTCCTTTTTCCTTCCCTCTTTCCCCCTTTTCCCTTCCCAATTACTTTTGCTCTTTGAGCTGTTTTTTACCCTTACGTAGTATTTATTATATATTTTGGATCATATATACTTTTTCAGTTTCTTACACTAGGGAAACAATACGGTATTTACACATGTGGGTTTTATTTATCTCACTTAGGAGTATGGTCTCAAGTCAAGTCCATTTACTTATAAAAGTCTCAATGCAATCTTTCTTAACAGGTGAGTAGTACTCCATTGTATAAAAATACCACATCTTTTTTATCCATTCTTTGATTGATGGGCACTTGGGTTGTTTCCAACATCTGGCTATTACAAATTGGGTTGCTATAAACATGGGTGCACAGATATCACTGTGGCATGATGTTTTCAATTCTTCTGGGAAAATGCCCAGAAGTGGGTTGAATGGAATCTCTAATCCTAGCTCCTTGAGGAATCTCCACACTGACTTCCACAGTGGTTGCACCAGTCTACACTCCCACCAACAGTGGAGAAGAGTTCCTTTTTCCCCACAGCCCCTCCAGCATTTGTTGTTGGTTGATTTTTTCATCTTGGCCATTCTTTCTGGAGTGAGAAGGAATCTCACTGTTGTTTTAATTTGCATTTCCCGAATGACCATTGATGTTGAACATTTTTTCATATATTTATTTGCCATTTGTATTTCTTTGTCTGAGAAGTGTGTATTCATCTCAGATGCCCACTTTTCGATTGGATCCTTGAATTTTAGGGGCCTGATTTCTTTTAATTCTTTATATGTTCTAGATAGAAGTCCTTTGTCTGATGGACAATTGGCTAAGATATTTTCCCAGTTCGTGGGTTTTCTTTTCACTCTGTTGGAGATTTCCTTGGACATGCAAAAACTTTTTAGTAAGATGAGATCCCAGTTGTTGATTCTGGGAAGTATTTCCTGTGCAATTTGATTTTTGTTCATGAACTCCCTGCCTATTCCTATGTCATCAAGATTTTTACCTACTCTGTCTTCTAGTAAGTTTAGTGTCTCTGTTTTAATATTCAGATCTTTGATCCATTTTGGCTTTATTTTAGTGCGTGGTGATAGGCATGGATCTAGTTTTAGTTTATGGCATATAGAAAGCCAGTTTTTCCAGCACCATTTGTTAAAGAGGCTATCTTTCTTCCAATGTACGTGTTTGGCCCCTTTGTCAAAGATGAGGTGGCTAAGTGTGTTTGTAGTTGTGGCTGTATCTTCTAATGTATTCCATTGATCTTAAGGTCTGTTTTGATTCCAGTGCCATGCTGATTTTATCACAGTAGCTTTGTAGTATACTTTCAAGTTGGGGATTGTGATGCCTCCTACCTTACCTTTGTGGCCCAGAATTGCCTTTGCTATTCTAGGTCTTTTCTGGTTCCAGATGAATTTCAGGAATGCTTTCTCTAGTTCTGTGAGGTAGGCAAGTGGTATTTTGATTGGGATTGCATTAAATCTGTATAATAATTTTGAGAGAATGGCCATTTTCACGATGTTTGTTCTTCTTATGCATACAAAGGGAATATCTTTCCATTTTCTGAAATCTTCTTTGATTTCCTTATTCAGAGTATTGTAATTTTCATTGTATAGATCTTTTAACCCTAACCCTAACCCTAACGCTAAATGGAGAAAAACTGAAAACTTTCAGCCTAAAATCAGGAACAAGACAAGGATGTCCGGTGCAAGGCTGACCTGAGCTACATAGTGCGACCCTGCCTCAAAAAACCAGGGCCGGGAGTTTGGCTCAGTGGCTTAAGCGCCTGCC
>RJWM01009113.1:0-69501 GCA_004363535.1 Dasyprocta punctata
AACCCACAAACTGGGAAAATATCTTAGCCAATTGTCCATCAGACAAAGGACTTCTATCTAAAACATATAAAGAATTAAAAGAAATCAGGCCCCAAAAATTCAAGGACCCAATCCAAAAATGGGCATCTGAGATGAATACACACTTCTCAGAGAAAGAAATACAAATGACAAATAAATATATGAAAAAATGTTCAACATCGATGGTCATTCAGGAAATGCAAATTAAAACAACGCTGAGATTCCATCTCACTCCAGAAAGAATGGCCAAGATTAAAAAATCAACAAACAGCAAATGCTGGAGGGGCTGTGGGGAAAAAGGAACTTTTCTCCACTGTTGGTGGGAGTGTAGACTGGTGCAGCCACTATGGAAGTCGGTGTGGAGATTCCTCAAGAAGCTAGGATTAGAGATCCCTTTCAACCCAGCTATCCCACTTCTGGGCATTTTCCCAGAAGAATTGAAAACATCATACCACAGTGATATCTGTGCACCTATGTTTATAGCAGCCAAATTTGTAATAGCCAGATCTTGGAAACAACCCAAGTGCCCATCAATCAATGAATGGATAAAAAAGATGTGGTATTTTTATATAATGGAGTACTACTCAGCTATTAAGAAAGAATGCATTGAGACTTTTGTAAGTGAATGGTCACGACTTGAGACCATACTCATAAGTGAGATAAATCAAACCCACATGTGTAAATACCATATTGTCTCCCTAGTGTAAGAAACGGAAAAGTATATATGATCCAAAATCTATAATACATACTATGTAAGAGTGAAGAACAGCTCAAAGAGCAAGAGTAACTGGGAAGGGAAAAGGCAGAAAGAGAAAAGGGAAGAGGAAAAGATATAAATCTGTATATATGTATATGTAAGATAACTAGAATGAACACACTGTTGAATCTATTCGTTGTTGAGAAAGAACAGTTAATGCTCATATGATTAGATTAATTTTACATGTCTATATCTGTTAATGTAAGTAATCATTTTAAAGATAACGATGCGCAATATTGCAAGCATTGTCAAGTTTCTGTCATCCGATTTTGTAAACCTGCAATGTTACTGTAATGTATTTACTCTAGTCATTTGTTTGTCTCTTTTGCTTGTTGTTTTTTTATATGTCTTTTTTCTGTTTTTTTCTTCGCTAAAAAAAAAACTTTTTTATGCATCTAATGAGGTGATCATGATCTTGCTTCTCTTTATGTGATATAATGCATTTATTGATTTGCCTATGTTGAACCATCTTTGCATCCCTGGGATGAAGCCTACTTGGTCATTATGTTTGCTATTCTTGATGATTCATTGGATTCTGTTTTCCATTATCTTGTTGAAGAGCTTTAAATCTATATTTATTAAAGAGATTGATCTATAGTTTTCTTTTTTGTTTGGATCTTTGTCTGATTTTGAAATCAGGGTAATGGTAGCTTCCAGGGATGACTTTGGGGGTGCTCCTTCCATTACAATTTTATTAAAGAGTTTGAGGAGTATTGGTGCTAGATCTTCCCTCAACTTTGCATAGAATTCAGCAGTGAATCTATCTGGACCTGGACTTTGCTTAGTTGGTAAGTTTTTTTTTTTTATTGTTACTGCTTCAGTTTCATTGCCTGTTACTGGATTATTCAAGATATTAAAGTTTCTTGGTTCAGTGTTGGTAATTCATATGTATCTAGGAATTTACCCATTTCTTCTTAGTTTTCCAATTTATTGGCATACAGGTTTTTGAAGCAGTTATTAATGATCTTTTTATTTTGACCTTGTCTGTTGTGATTTCACCTTTTTCATTTCTAATTGCATTGATTTGGGTCTTTTCTCTCCTTAGTTTTGGTCAGATTGGCTAAGGGATTGTCTACTTGTTTATTCTTACAAAGAACCAGCTCTTTGACTCATTGATTCATTTTATTGTTTATTTTTTTCTGATCTCACTTTCATTGATTTCTGCTCTCATCTTTAAATTTTTTTGTACTAACTTTGAGTTTATATCGTTCTTGTTTTTCCACAATCTTGAGGTGCATCATTAGTTTATTTACTTGGGCTCATTCTGTTTTCGTGATGTGAGCATTCTCAGCTATAAACTTCCTGCTTAGAACTGTTTCACTATTTTCACATAAGTTCTGGTATATTGTAGTGGCATTATTGCTTAGTTCTGGAAACTGTCTGATTTTTAAAATTTATTTTGCAATCTCTTGTTTATTTAAAAGAGTGTTGTTTTGTTTCCACATATTTGCATAATTTTTGTGTTTTCTTTTGTTGCTAATTTCTAACTTCACTGCACTATGATCTGATAATACGCATGGTAAAGCTTCAATTCTTTTACACTTATCAAGCTATATTTATTGGGTAGTGTATGGTCTATTTTAGAGAATGTTTCATGTGCTGCTGAGAAGAACATGTATTCTGTTATTGTTGGGTGGAACACTGTAGATATCTATTAAGTCTGTTTGTTCAAAGGTTTTGCTCAACTTTGTTATTTCTTTATTGTTAAGTTGTTCTGCTCATATGTGATAGTAGCTCACAGAGCTTTACCACTATAATTGTGTTTATGTTTACCTGGTGTGTTGTGCCTAGTAGTACTTGTCTTATGTAGTTTTGTATGCTGTCATTTGTGGCTACATGTTAATAATTATTATCTATTCCTTTTTGATTGTCCCCTTAACCAATATGTTGTGATTTTCTTTATATCTTTTGATCAGTTTTGGGTTGAAATGCACTTTGTCTAAGTAAAAGATAGCTAAATCTGGGGTTGTGTTTTGTGTGTGTGTGTGTGTGTGTGTTCCTGTTACGTGGAATGTTGTTTTGCATTCTTTGATTTTTAGTCTGTGAGTTTCCTTTTGGGTTAAACGAGTTTCTTGTATACTACGTGTGATGAGATTTTGTTTTTTGATCCATTCTACCAGTCTGTGTCTTTCAATTGGGAAACTGAGACCACTCACATTGAAAATTATTACTGATACGTATTAATTTATTTCTGCCATTGCCTTATTTTCCTGTTTCTGACTTCCTTCTTCTTCTGTTTAACTTGTCACCCTACCTGGTATAGTCATTCTATTAGACCTTTTGACATTGTTAGCTCCATTGCCTCTTTCTAGGATATCTGAGAATTTTGGGAAGTGCTGGTTTAATGGTGATGAATTTCTTTAGGTGCTCTTTATCATGAAAGTATCTAGTTTCTTCATAAACTTTGCAAGATACTTTTGTAGGATATATCAGCTTGGGTTGGAAATTATTTTCTTTCAGGGTTTGAAACAATTCACTCCAAGCATTCGTGGTCTTTAAAGTTTGTGCAGAGGAGTCTCCTGTAATTCAAATGAATTTATTTTTACAAGTGATTTGTTTCTTTTCTCTTACCTCTTTGAAGATTTTGTTCTTGTGTTGTACTGCTGGAATTTTAACTATGATGTATTGTGGAGAGAATATTTTCTGATTGTGGCCTTTTGGTGTTCCATATGCCTGACTTATCTCTGTTTTAAATTCTTTCCCCTTATTTTGAAAGTTGTTTGCTATTATTTTAGGAACCAGCTTTTTTATGTCATTTGTGCTGTCTTCTGGTTTTTACTAGTTTCAGTTAATCTTAGATTAGTGTGTTTTGTATCTTGTAGTAGCTGTTGGATCCATTTTTCATGTCCTCTTGTGGTTTTTAAGGTATCCATCATTAACTTGTCACTGACAAGAGTCCTGTAATGGAGTTAGGATACTGTGTCCTCACAGTGGTCATGTCTGTTGTTCATACTTTTGACAGTTTATTTAATCGCCTAAATTTTTATTTGGAGCCTTTTTATCACTTTAATTCTATTCTATGCCAGTCATTCATGTTTTGCATCATTTTCTTTTTGTTCTACTAGCTTTTATTAGTGTTTTCTATTGACCAGCCAATCATTTTGTTTATTTGACCCAGTATCAGTTTACTTATGTATTCTGTGAGCTTGCCAAATGCCTTGTTCTTTTTTATTTGTTATCTCCCCTGTTATTAATTTGAATAATTATGATATTTGGTTTTTGGTTTTCTCCCTTTTCTCCCCTTTGATTCCCCATGCATCAGCTTGGGGGTAGTTGAGATTTTTTGGAGGAATTTTGCTTATTTGTCTTCTCATGTTTTGTGTGTGTGTGTGTGTGTGTGTGTGTGTGTGTGTGTGTGTTGTGACTTGTGGGATGATTGTACTGGGAAGCTTTGTTTCTTGTATGCAGACCTCATTAGTTAATGTCTACTTTTCAGTGGTGTCCTCTGTGCATGGTTAAACATTGGCCTTTTCTCTATCTGAGAATCCAACAACCTCCATTTTTTTGGGATGGGAAGTTGATGCATATTTGGCCCAGTACCCAGTTCTCCAAGAAAGGGCCATTGTTAATGACCTCAATGCAATATAGACGTTAGTATCCCAAGAAAATGAATAGCAATAGGCATGTCAACTTGGCTATAGTATTAAAATCAACATCAATTATAGTTGTCAAATATGAAATGAATATTAACAAACCCAATTGACCAAAAATGTACCACTGCTAACCACAAAAAAGAGATCTATAATGATTCTAGGAACACTAAGAAAAGCCAAATAGTGATCTACTATTAACCTACAGTAAATATCTAAATGGAACAACTTTACCTCTAACAATAGAACAGTATTGAATAGCAATAGTATAAATTTACCTATTTATCTAGAAATTCATAAGCTTAATACTTAGTAGGGGAAGAGAAGGTAGACCATTGGAAAATGAAAAAAAAAGAATTTAAAAAATTAATGGGATATGAGGAGGAAAGAAAATTGATATTTAGGAGCCCTACTGGGGAGTAAAATGAAATTAATAGTGTTAGAGAAGAGTCCCAGGAAAGAATGAATAAGAAAAGAAAGATGAAAGATGAAAAGCAAAATCCAGGCAATAAAAGATAAAATGGAAGAGGCAAAAATTTGAAAGGGGAAAAGAGAAAAAGGGAAAAATTGAAAGAGGAAAATAAAGAAAAAAAAAAACCCTCCCAACACTCCAAAACCCAATGAAGGAAATTTAAAAATAATAAAAAAAGAGAAAAATAAAAAAGAATGATTCAAAGAAAAAAAATTCTGTGTTTTTGAATGAGTGGTTTTTTCCCAAGAGCTGTAGTCTTGGGATCTAGCCAATCACTATTTTCTACATCTAGCTTCAGGGCCAATGAGTATGAGTTGCCCTCCCTGTACCAGATGCCTTTCTGCCCATTTCCCCCAGATTGTGGTTACCATCCTAGCTATTACTTCTGTTAGTAGATGGGAATTGCAATCAGCCCTCTGGTCTCTGCTAAATGTAGGCTTGTTCAAGTGTACTGATAGACATAAGGTCAACAGTTGTGGGGACTGGTTGCTCCCTTCTCCCTCCAAACATTGTCCTAGTCTGGGATCAGGTTGGTTGGTTAGTCTTTGCCTTAGATGTCTCATGCCAAGGGCAAGCAAAATGTAGAGCTGACTTGGAGTTGGTGGCTGGTCATACCCTTGCATCAGGGGGCACTGGAATGCCTGCTGGTGTTGTGGGTGACCACACATGCTGCACAGGCCTGTGTCTATATAGTACTAAAGAAACAAACAAGGAATACATTTTATGTTTAAAGATATTGTTCAAATTCAGGAAACTTTTTCTTTCCACATGTAGTATAAATTTTATTACTCCCTAAATATTACTCCCAGAATTTCACATTTTCTTTCACTGATTTAGTCCATTATAAAAAGTAAGTGATTACATAGAACCACAGAACTGACATAAATACATTTTTTTCTTTGTAATCACTGCACCGTAGGTTTTCGTCTATTATTTATTGATTTACTTATTGAGACTTTTTTTTTTGTAGTGCTGGGGATCGAACCCTCAACCTCACCCACACTAGACGAATGTTCTAGTACTAAGTCACTCCTAGCTCCTAGAGACTACGTTTTAAAAGTAAGCATATGTATATTATATGTTGCCACTGGAATTGGAGTCTGGAAATACAGTCTAAGCAACTTCAAACAATTTCAGAACTTTAGAAAGGAAATAACTTGTAGGGTCAAGTGTTTCACAGAGATTTATCCACATTAACTTCTCTGTAGAATAAGATCATTATTAAAAAACATACTAAAAATCAGCTAATTTTCATGTTACATATATGCTATTAGAAGTAAGTGTTAATCAGAGTAATCTTTTAGAACTTACACCAAAAGATTATTTTAGAGAGAAAGATCATAACTCTTTGATTATGATGCCCATAAAAATAAAACCAATCTTTATTGGGTTTTGTATGCTTATTTAAAATTCTCTGTAGACAGTGTTTTCCTTTATTGCCATCAAGTGGTCAGATCACTCTTAGTGCTCCAACCTTGTTTGTCCCTTTTTTGTCTTTTTATTTTAGACAGAGTCTTAAGAAGCTGCCCGTGTTAGCTATAAACTTGTGATGCTTCTGCCTCCACCTTCAGAGTAGCTAGGATTACAGGAACTCCAAGATTCTTAACAAGAAAGTAGCCTAACCAGTGTTGGGTTTGTAGCCTCCATGCTGCTATTTGTGTCCTCAAGGGTCTCTGGAAGTAATTCTTAATGGGATGAATTTTTTGGTTCTCCTTGGAGATTTTAGTTATTTATACTACAGGGGAGTGTTCAACACATACTACTCTGACATGCCAGATCTGGAGGGGATTTTGTTTGCTTTTTAGGGGGATGTGTTATTGTCATACACTGCACATCAAATGCTCATCTCCTCTGGTCTTTGAAAATCTTGACCTTGAAATTGTTCCCTGCCCCAAATACATACAGAAACACCAAATCTCTTTTTATTCTTGTCCATGGGACAAAGTATTGAGGAAATTTGTCTTTATTTCTCAGTCTGCTCCTAGTCCTTTTCCACCAATAGCATGTTCTAGACTTAGTCTGGCCCCCAACCCTGCAAGAACAACCACCCTCCTCACACACCTTCCTCTTTCCTTCCCTTCCTCCTTCCCCAACACAGACACACATGCACATCCATCTCATCTGCACATCTGATTGATTTTATTGCAGTCACCAGCATCCTCATGCCCTGTTGGCCTCTGATTTAAAGGCCCCTATAAGACTAGCCATTTCTCCACAGTTGCCTCTGGAGACTCTGTAGCTAGTTCTAAGGCTTTCACCCAGGCCTTGCATTTACTCGCTGCACAGGCTGTTAGAGAGAATGGCTCAGTTTGCCAGTGTCTTTCATCCATTTCCTGATCATTTTCACTTTGTTCCTCATCCATCTCGTGGAAACAGATAAATATTGTTGGTCTTATTGGTCCCCGAGGTTTTCTTGAACAGGAGGGAGATGACTCAGCAATTTCTTCTCTCGGATTCCTTCTAAGGGTTTTGTTCACTTTCGTTTCTTTCTTCTCCACCTGCAAAGGTGACAGGGTGAGTTGGCAGGGACTGTGTAGGAAGTGGTTCGCGAGCAGGGATGTAGGTGGAGGAGGGGCTTGTGCTGGGCAGGGACGGGCTAGGGGTCTTATAGTGATCTCCGGGAGAGAAAAAGAGAAAGAACATGGGTAGGGCCTCTGACCTTGCCACTGTTTTTGGTCTTCCGTTGACAGGAGGTCTTCTTTCTCTTCCGCCGTCTGTGTCTTGGGCATGGCTGTCTGATGCTTGTGGTTGATGTCTGCATGTTATTCTTCCGTCGTGTGTAGGTCTTCTTAGCCACACTGAAGCCTCCCAGTGATCTACCTTTGTATATCTCTCCTCTCCTTAGTAATGAGGGCCCCCCCCCCTTGAGCTTATTGACTCAACAAGGAGTCCACCCCTCAGCCAATGGTAAGGCTGGAATGGCTTAGCTGTCACAAAGCACTCCTGACACCACTATGGCAGCAGAGCTGGGACACAGGAGAGGCCAGGATACTGTAGTTGGGAAAAGGAGATGTTTACTCAATACCACACGAAGATCCATTCCAAAATGACCCGCTGTTTCCCTCATTTCCCCTTGTACAATTCTGATGGGTTAAATGGCAGAAAGGAAGTGATTCCTCTATGACATTCCCTATGCCCACTCAAGTTCACAGGTCCATTCTCTACTCCCTCATCCTTGACCACAAACTATTGTTTTATATGTCTTAGCAAAAATCTCTCCAAGGTAATTTGGCCTTATTCTATTTTTATTCTCAGGGAAGATGTGGACCATACCATTTCTCTATAACAAATGCCCATCTTGTGCTGGTTTTGATGTGACCCCTGAACTAAGTTTTGTGGGGTTTTTTGTTTGTTTGTTTTTTGTATTTTTCCCCTTTGGTTCAGAAAAAATAAAAAATAGAGTTTCTTGTGAAAATTATGTGAAATGGAAATCTCAATGCCAACAAATAAAATTTTATTAGAACGAATTTTACTCACTCATTTGTTTTCTGTAGCTCCTTTATCACTGCAATAAAATTGACCTGAAACACATAAAATACTTACTATTTGTACCTGCACAGCAGGAGTTTGCCAGCTTCTAGCAGGTCATCTAATTTTATCTTTGGCAAGAATATTTTAGCTTTCTACATCCTTCACATATTCATGTAAATTGTAGGGTTAGCTTTTTTAAAAATTAATGTTAAAACCTGCTATGATTTCATTGTGATGGTAATAGATTTATGAATAAATAGAAAATATTTGTATCTTAACAACATTGATACATTTGATCAGTGAATATATCATATCTCTCCATTTCTTTATGCCTACTTTGTTTCTGCAGTGCTTTGTAATTTTCAGCTTTTTAAAGTTACTATTATTTCTCCACTAAGTATTTGGTAGTGTTTACCTGTAAAGCCAAAAAGTTTTATAGTTTTATTAATTTTGGTATTTCCTACCGTATTGTCACCCTAGTGTAAGAAACTGAAAAAGTATATATGATCCAAAATCTACAATAAATATTATGTAAGGGTAAAAGCAACTCGAAGAGCAAAAGTAAGTGGGAAAGAAAAAGGGGGAAAGAGGGAAGGGAAAAGGAAAAGATATAAATCTGTATATATGTATATGTAAGATAACTAAAACGAGCACACTGCTGAATGTATTTGTTACTGAGAAAGAACAACTAACACTCATATGATTAGATCAATTTTACGTGTCTGTATCTTTTAATATAAACAACCATTTTAAAGATAATGATATGAAATATTGCAACCATTGTCAAGTTTCTATCATCCTGTTTTGTAAACCTGTAATGTTACTGTTGTGCATTTACTCTAGTCGTTTGTTTGTCTGTTTTGTTTTTTGTCTTTGTTATATGTGTCTTTTTTTTTCCACTTAAATAAAAAATTTTGGTATTTCCACTATTCAGAAATTCCAATCTTGTGATAGTTTTGGTAAATCATTTTTCAAAGGATGTTTCCTTTTCATTTAAATTGTCCATTCTGTTAATTTAAAATTCTGTGCATATGTTTTTAGTGTCTAGCATTTGTAGGAATACCATCTCTATAATTTATGAAATTAGTAATTTGTATTTTGTATCTTTTTCTTCAATATATTTTACTACACTTTTATCGATTTTATAAACCTTTTTAAAATATTATAGGTTTTCTTGATTTTTTTCTATAATATTTTGTGTTTTTTCTATTTTATAGATATCTTCTTTTTGTTTTTTTTCCCTACATAATTGGGAGTTAATTTGTTCCTCTTTTTATAGCTCCTGAATGTGAAATCTTATTCACTTTAAACCTTGATTATTTTATAGTATAAAACTAAAGCTGTCAATTTTCAACCTAAAATTCCTTTAGTGGCATCTCACAAAATTTGATACCTTGTTTTTTCCTATGCAGTTTGATTTGTCTTCTAACTTAACTTCTAATTTCTTTTTAAAACATAGGTTATGTAGAAGTATGTTTCTAATTTTCAAATACTGGGGGATCATACTAGGTATGTTTCTGTTATTGACTTCTAATTTAATTCCTTTGTGGCAAGAGAATATATTTTACGATTTAAATATTTTAAGATATATTAAAACTTATTTTGTGACTCAGAATTTGGTCTATCTTGGTCTAGGTCAAAATTGCTTGGTAATAGTTTTTAAATATTATGCATTGTTACTCTTTTGTCCACTTGATTTATCAAATACTTGTAGAAGAGAGTTTAAATATCCAGGTATTGTTATAGACTCGTGTATTTCTTTTTCTTGTTTTATAAAAATTTGCTCCATATATTTTGTAGCTCTAATAATACTTGCATACTCATTTTATTATCATTATACATTTTGCTGAATTAACTAATGAAATAATCTACCTTATCTCTGGTAGCATTCCTTGATTTGAAGTCTTCTTTGTCTAACATTAATATAGCTATAACATCTTGTCTCATCTTTCCATCACAGCTTTATTTTTCTATTTCAAGTGCATTTCTTGTTAAGAGCATAAGATTGGATTTTTTAAAATCAAATTCATCAACCTCTGTCTTTTACTGGAGTATTTAATCCATTTGTATTTATTGGTATTATTGATACAGCATGTCTGAGTCTACCTGATTTCTATTTTCCCCTTTTTTATTTCTTACATTATTTCTTCTTTCCTATCTTCTTTTGTGTTAATAAAGTTTTTTTAAATTTTATTTCCTCTACTGATTTTTTAGTAATAGATCATATTATTATTACTATTATAATTTTGTGGTTGTATCTTGATCATATTCTATATAGAACTAATAATATACCAATTAATGCATAACAACATTACAATACTATCATCGCATCTGTGTTCCTCCTATCTTCAGTACTATCTTTGCTACATTTTTTACTTTTATTTAAACCATAATCCTCAAAATACATTATTTCATGCTTTCAATACTCAGTTGTCTTTCAAAATTTAGATGAAGGAAAAATAGTGTCTACTGATCTCTTACCTTATATTTGAATTTCCCTCTTGTTTCAACATACTTCAGCCGTGTCATTTTCATAGGGTAGGAATATTGGCAATGCATTCTCTTGGCTTTTGTTTTTCTGAAAATGTGCTTGTCTATATGTTAACAAGATATTTTTTACTGTACATGGATTTCTACATCAACAGATTTCTTTATAAAATTCTTTATAAAATAATAATTTTTCAGACCTCCATAGTTTGCTTTGGTGTCAGAAATTGTTTTCTCTGTGATGTGTCTTTGTTTCTCTGGTTCTTTTAAGGTTTTTCATTTTGTTTCCATGATGTGCTTAAGTGTATGTTTCTCTTTGAGTGTTCACTAAGTTTCACTAAATTTGATCACTGTTTGATCAAATTGTTTTCTAACTTGTTCTCTTTTCTTTCTCTCACCTGCATTTGCACATATCTTTTTTATTTGAGCCTTCTGTTTTTTTTCCATTTTTTTCCCTGTGCTTCAGTTAGGATGATTTTCACTAACCTGTCTTCAAGTTCACTGGTTCTTATTTTTGTTGAATTCCAATCTTCTGTCATTGCCATGTAATAAATTTTTGAATCACATGTTGTATTTTTCAGTTCTAGGATTGCTATTTGGTTATTTTTATTTTTTATTAATGCATGTTTTCGGTACATAACAATTATATTAATCATGGGGAGTTGGTACTTGTACATAATACATCATTTTATCTTATCTTACTTTATCTTGAGACAGAGTCTCACTTTATAGTTCAGGCTGGTCATGAACTCACTATGTACTTGAGGTTGGCTTTGAATTCACAGTGATCCTCCTGACTCAGCCTCCTGAGTGCTGGGATTATGACCATGTGCTACCACACCTAGCCATAATACATCTTAATTCATTTTTTAAATTCTTTTCCTACCTGTCCTCTACCTCCCTGCTTCTTCCAACTCGTAGTCCCCTATCCATTTGCAAAAGTTTGATTTTCATCATTTTTAACTTCAGTTCTTATTTTTCCACTCTTTTCCTTTCCCCACCCTCCCCTTTTCCCCATCTTGCATTACCCCATCCATTTGAAAAAGATCTCCCCACTTTCTATTTATCTTCTATTTTACTCTTTATTCTGAGTCTCTCTTGAGCGTCTCCGTTTTTTAACAATTATATACATATTTTTTCTGTATACATTTTTACTGGTGTTAAATTCATAAAACATAAATTACCCAAAAATGTACAAGTCAGTGGCATTTATGACATTCACAGTGTTTTGCAATCATCTCTTCTATCTAGTGTCAGAATATTTTCATCACTTCAAGTGGAAACCCTATATACAGTCACTTTCTTCAGTTCCTAGGAACCACTAGTCTCCTTTCTATCTCTATGGATTTGATTCTTCTAGACGTTTCTCATAAATGAGACCATATGTGCTGTTTTTGTCCGCCTTCTTTCACTTAATATAATGTTTTTAAGAGGAAGGAATATTTATTGTGAATCATGACTTTGTTACTTTTCATGGCTATATAATATTCTAACATGTTCACATGATACCTGTATGTACTCATTCATCAGTTTATGGAGATTTAAGTGTTTTTTTTTTTAACTTTTCAGCATTGTTCATAGTGGTGTTATGAAAATACGTGTGTACTTTTTTGCTTGTATACCTGTTTCAAATTCTTTTTGGTATATAACTAGAAATGAAATTGCTGGATCACATGGTAACTCTATGTTTTGTTTCTGAGGAATTATCAAGTTGTTTTCAAGATCAATGGTACCATTTTATATTCCTACTAGCAGTGTATGAGGGTTCAAATTTAACACTTTATGTCTTTTTATTAAAGTTCTCTGGTTATAAAATGATATCTTCTGGTTTTGCTTTGCATTTATATAGTAATAAATGATGTTGAATGGCTCTTGTGCTTGTTGGCTGTTTATATATCTTTGAAGAAGTGTCTTTTTAAGTCTTTCGCTTATGTTTAAATTGGATTTGTCTTTTTATTGCTGCACTAGGAGTGTTCTTTATATGTTCTGGTTGCCCAGGCTGATCCCAAACTTGTGATCTTCCTGCCTCAGCCTGCTGGAGTGCTGGAATTACGAATATGCACACCACATCTCGCTTGTTCATGCTTTTGATATCATATGTAAAAATTCATTGCAAATCAAATGCTATGAATATTTACTCATATGTTCTCTTTATAGACTTTTGTAGTTTTACAAATGTCCTCCTATCTAGCTCATTGAACCACTTCAACTTAGGTTTGTAGAGATGTCAATCAGGCTTTCAAGTATGGAATTAACTTATTTTTTCAAAATGAGTTTGTTGATGCTTGTCATTTCTGAGTTAAAAGAAAAAAGAAAACAAAATCTTGAGAGCTTCCATAAGCTCTATTTTCTACTCCATCACTAGTTTTTATTTTCAATAAAGGAGTTGGAACCTAGGTCCTCACAGTGCTAGGCAAACTCTGCCACTCGTTCATACTCCCCAGCCCTTAATCACTAGTTGGAACATATCTTAACCAGACTGAAGAAAGAAAAGCATCCCAAAACCCTTAACTTTGCATTTGACTTCCTCAGCTGCCTCATATCAAGCCATCTTTTCATTTCAAGGACCTCTCCTGCCTTCTCTCTAATTAAATCCTCCAAGCCAGGCAGAAGTACCTGTTCCCTGTACATCCACACCACAACTTCAGTGTCCCATGAGTTCTTTGCTTGTGTGTTCTGTACCCATTATCATTCTCTGCTCAGCATCTCCTATGAAACTTAGGTCCATCCTTCTAACTGGGCAAGTCCTTAAGTGAGGATGTAAAGTGAAAACGACGTGGTCAAAATTACTTTGGGTAATGCCTGAGGAAGGTGCTGCATTGGGGAATGACATCCTTTTTCAAAAAGTCCAGCACTGCAAGCTTTTTTTTTTTAGTGTGGGATGAGTTGTCTGTTTTGTTCTTTTTGTTTGATCCCCAGATTAGCTAACTGGTTTGAACTTCTCGTTGGCCATACTATATGAAAAATACATATCTTTGAACAAAAGAATGGCACACTGCAGAGTGAGATATTCACACTAGAAGACAAAAGAACAGATTCACATCTTTTTTTTCACATTCAATCCAGGATACATATTAAATGAGAGTAATGGTGGGAGGATTTGCTCATACTGTTGAAATGATTTTATCCTGGTGTGTATAGGCTGAATTCCTGTAAGTGAAATATGCCTGCAAAATGCCAATGCTGTAGACAATCAAAAAGTTTCTTTGCATGAGTGACTTAATTAATTAATTGTCTTCCCTCTACTTGAACATCTTCCTTTTGTCTCTGCCCATCAAAGTCCTATACATTTTTCACAAGTGAGCTGATGACTCACTTATCCCCCCAGCGGGCTAATTATTTCATTTATTATGTGTCTACTCTGCACCTGATCATGCAAAACACCACGTATGCATGTTGCCCTCCTTTAATCTTTGCAGTCAACCTACAAGTGGGAATAATAAACATTTCTCCCATTTTAAGGATGAGAACAGTGAGATTTTGAGAGGCTAACTATCTTGCCCAAGGTTGGTGTCATGTACTGTGTTCATTAGTGCCTCCCCAGTGCAAGAACAGTGCACGGTATATCATTCATGCTTGATGATTATCTGTTGACTGGCTAGAATGACTGTCAGATTCTGAGTCCATGTGTTAGTCTCTCTGTCAGACTTCTTAACCTATTTCAACTCAAGACCCCAACTGTGTGTGTCCTTTCTGTGTCACCTGCATATTGGCCTCAGACAATAATTTTACTATAGGTCCTTGCTTGTTTTAAATTTGTATTATAGAAACTACAAATTTCTCCTCGAAGTACGCCTGCTCCTGCAGAGTCATGCTTTTGATATCATATGTAAAAATTCGTTGCCAATCAAATGCTATAGTATGCTTCTCCACCACTGCTCCCCTTCTCTTTCCTCACACCTCCCAGATGAGGTTGGATCTCCATACCACCCATGTGGCACTTCAGATATTGCTCTGAGTTGTGAGTACTGGCATGCACACATCTGTTCCTCCCTTAGGAGGATAGGTGCTGACTGACAGATGTCATTCGCTGAAGCCCTCATTAATGAGCTCTTCGCATTTGTTTGTTTTTACGTTTATTTCAAATTGACAAAATTATGCACATTTATTATGTATAATGTGTTGAAATCTGCATGCATGGTGGAGTGACTAAATTGAGCTTAATAACAAATCATTATTTCATATACTTTTGTGATGAGAAAATTTAAGATCTACTCTCAGAAAATTTGAAGCAAAGACTACACTGCTATCAACTGTAACAATCATAGTCACCATTTTGTATAATATATCTCTTGAACTCATTCCTCCTATTTAAATGACATTTTGTATTTAGTCTCTCCTCTTGACAAGCTAAATGACTAGAGGTAATTTTCTTTCTGCTAATACGGTCAGCACTGTGACAATCTGGAATCAAGTAAATGCTTAAGCCTTGCAAGCTTCCTGGTTTCCCTCACATTAGTGTCCTGTTTCCCATCCTGACGGGAACTGGTCAAAGGATTGCCATGCATAAATCTGTCTAATTGAGTAAGACCATTTAACTTTGGCACCTGGCAACTTTGAAACATCAGAGAGTTGCAAAATGCATTTTCCTGCCGACCGAACATACAAGACACAAAATAGAAGGTAGGCTTCTTAAATATTGCTGTAGTCTATTTAGATGTTCAGATTGACGAAAAATGTAGATGTGTCTGCCTGCCTCAAGGCTTCACGGAACCCCTGGACCATTCTGAACTTCTTGACCAAGAGCCTGGTTGTCCTGATTAACCAAAAAAAGAGAGTTGTAATGATACTCATCAATCACAGACTTTCATGTATTTTAATAAGCAGAATAATGGTGAGATTTGTAAATGCAGAAATCATAGTTAAAAGGGACTATTAGTAAAAGATTCAAGTTCAAGAAGCAGTTTGAACTGAGTCAAATGATTATACCAGACTTTCACAGGTTGTACCTGTATCATTCGTGTGTAATTATTTTGATTAGGATAATGAAGGATCAGAAAGGGTGGATGAATAGACAGACTTTGGCATTGTGTAAGTGCTTACTATCTGCCAAATCCTTTAAGTGGATTATCTCATTTAATTCTCATAACTCTGGGATGTAAGCATTATTATAATCCCCATTTTATAAATGAGGAAACTCGGGCTCAGAGAGGTTGTGATTCATTTATGACCGTAGCCTATTAGGGTCGAGTTAGAATTTGAATAAAATTCTGACTCCAGATTTTGCGCTGATTTCGCTATATCACATTACCTCTCCATGACCCTCTATTACCATATGATAATAATAGCCAACATTTATTGGGAACTATAATAGCAAAAGAATAGGAAACCTGGCTTTGTAATTTAAAAATAATACTTTTTGTTTACTGAGTGCTCAGCGTAAGAATCACCTGATGAAGCTATTAAAATCTGCATTCCTCAGGCCCATCCTTGACAGTCTGATTAAATAGGTATTTTATGGAAGTTTCCTAAGGGATTGGGGTGTAGAGGCTCCACGGAGCATCCTTTAAAACCAATGGTCTACAGTGTAAACCTAAGCAGAAGGGGAATAAGATCAAGCATGGCATAAGATGAGTGGTCACAGCCCCACTTATTACATTGCTCCTTTGGCACTCTTTGTTTCTCCATTTTTAAATTAAAATTTTTTTACTGGTATACATGATTGTGCATGTTTATGGAGTGCAGTGCACTACTGCAGTGCATTTATATATCATGTATTATGCAATATTGAATCAGGGTAATTAACAGAAGAGACAGTGTTCTTAGTTTCATTTTCAGATTATTCATTGCAATGTATGGGAAAGCAATGATTTCTATATATTGGCGCTATATCCTGCAATTTACTAAGCTTACTATTTCTAATAGCTTGCTAGTAGATTTCTTAGGATTTTCTGTATGTATACAACAAAATTATCTCAGCTATCAGTAGTTTTTCTTCTTCCTTCCCTATCTGAATGATTTTTTTTGTTTCTTTCTCTTACATAATTGCACTGACTAGACCCTCAACTATGAAGATGAATGGAAGTGGTGAGACAGATATGCTCGTTTTGTTCATGATTTTAGGGAAAACATTGTCTTTACCATTAATTACGATATTAGTTGTGCATATGTCTTATAGAAGATTAAATAAATTATATTCCTAGAATGTTGAATATGTGTATTCTGAAAGGGTGTTGGATTTTGGCAATTGTTCTTCATGTGTTGATATAATCATTTGTTTTCTTCCATTTATTCTATCAATAGGGTGCATTGCTCTGATGGATTTTCATATGTCAAAGCATTTCTGTGTTTGGGGGATAAATCTCACTTGTTTTTAATGTGTAATTCTTTTTATTTGTGGCTAGCATCAATTTGCTAGTATTTTGTTAGGGATATTGACATATATTCCTATGAATTGTTGGTTTGTAATTTTGTTGTAATGCCTTCACTGAGTTTGCTGGTTCTGCTCTCTGGGTAGGATTACCTTCATAGGCTAAGATGCAAACTGTTCCCTAGGGTGGTGTATCTATAGCCTTCTTACTGGATCATCCCACCATGAATATATACACTACCAGGGTGTTGGAGAGAGGGACAGATCAGGGCCCAGTGTTCTTGGTATGATGTGTCTGAGACAGTGTTTCTGTCCTCAAGTTGAGGCTGGCTGGAGGAAAGGAATGCAGAACTCTCGGCCATGGTTATATAGAAAAGTTTCTCTAACAGAGATGGGTCCTATCCTTGCCAGGGAGAAACCATAGCCCTACACTTGGAAGATGTCTTCATGATGGCACCTGCTTTGAGTAGAGCTTTCAGAGTGGCTTCTCCCAAGGTGGAGCTGGGATTGGAGGGAACAGGTGAAGTAGCTTGTGGCTCATGTTTTAGTGGATTTTCTTTAAGGTGTGCTTGTGTGGGCCCTTGAGACAATTTTCAGAGACTTTAAATGGTCATTTTTATAGTTTCTCCAGGTAAGTAGTAGTTTGATAGGGAGACTGCTGCACGCCTCGTTCCTTCACTCTGGAAATCTTATGTAAGAGATTTAAGCCTGCCTTGCTGGCAGAGGTCTCCCTTGCTGACTTTGATGAAACAAGAAGCTATATTGTTTGTTGCCTTACAGAAGAGGCTCGTGAGTCAAGGAACTCAGGGTAGCTCTGACTGGCAGAAACTACATGAAACTGAGACCCTCAGTCTAACAGGCAGGAAAGAGCTGAATTCTGCCAATGTTGCATGGGCACGGAAATGAATCTTTCTCTCATTTAAGTTTCCATATGAAACCACAGTCCCAACTGATGCCTTGATTATAGCCTTTGTGAGATCCAGAAGCAAAAATGTAGCAACACTGTACATAGATCCCTTACCCATAGAAACTGTGAGAGGGGGCCGGGGATTTAGCTCAGCGGCATAAGCGCCTGCCTGGCAGGTGCGAGATTGTGAGTTCGATCCCCAGTACCAAAAAAAAAAAAAAAAAAAAAAAAAAAAAAAAAAAAAAAAAAAAAAGAAAGAAAAAAGAAACTGTGGGAGAGTAAAAGTTGTGTTGTTTTAAACCACTAAGTTTGTGCTCATTTTCTATGTAGTGATAAATAACTTTAATTAATTAATTAAAAAATAAATACGATGACAACTGAAATGCAGTTGAATGCAATTGAAATGGCTATTGAAATGCAGTTACCATAACATTAAAACAAGTTTATGTTAGAACAGTCAGTGTACTTGTTAACTCATGCATTGAATAACAGATCTAGTGATGTATTTACTATTTGCCTTATTTAAAAATCGTGATGAGCATAAAACATATTTCAAGATACCTGCAGCAATAATGATATGAAATAAAAATACCTGTAATTGCTTTTGGTAACAAAGTTACAAGTACTGTTAATACTGTCATGATTTGTTGCCTGTATTCATACATAAAAGAAATGCTAAATGTTTTAGAGGCTAATAGAAATAAAGATTTAGATTTTCCCTCTTCTAAATTACAGTTCCCTGAATTCTAGCCACAAACCCCTAAAGTACACACATAATTCTCTGTTGTTTTTATGCTTGCATGGCATACAGTAATTTGTGCAATCTAATCTCTATCAATGTACATTTAGTTATTATCACTACTAACAGCATTGTAATGCATTTAGTTATGCATATTAATTCTCTGTAACTTTACACAAGAAACTGGTAATTTTGTGTACCACAGGGGATGGGAATAAAGACCTCATGGTCTAAAACTGAAGTTGCATAAAATTTTCATTGTATATCTGTGGTTCCCAAACTGTGCTAAGGTACCCTGAAGCCCTGCAGGAAATTTAAAATTTCAAGGCAAACACACAGTGATATTAGAAATCTGTCAGACACTGAAAATTACTAGGTCAAGGTAATTCATAATTTCACTATTGCAGAATGATTCATTCCTGTTGATGATGCTGTCTTTGCAAACTTGGATGCCAGTTCTATCTTACAAATTATCTTTACTTACACTCTACACTTACAAATGATCTTGTTAGGTCATCGAAATGACACCCCATTACAAGTCCATTTGTCTTTACCCTGAACTGACTGAAGAGGCTCTGCCAGCTCAGGTAAAAAGATCCAGGAGAGATCAACATTATTAAACAAGGAAAACATTCCCCCTAAACCAAGATAGTACCATTATAAAATTGGGTAGGTACTATCATCGATTTATGTTTCAGAAAATTACAACTGTGGCAGACACTGTTAGCAGGAAGCATTGACTTTGAAAGATTCTCTGATTTTGTTTAAAGGAATGTGAAGGTAAAGCGACAATAATGAATCATCCCAGTCTTTTGGGCTCAGCCGTTCTGGAAGCGCTCATTAGATGGACCAGGTTTCTGCAGTGCTCTGTCCTTGAGCGGGGCTACTTCCTTTGGTTATACTGGAGCTAACTGTAGAAAGCATGGTGCATGGGCTGGCTCCTTTCTTCCTTTGAAAGTTGGACAAAGGGTCCTGAATGTAGGGACTTAACGTTTGTAACACAACCAGGCTTCAGAGTAGATCCTGTGGTCTAATGCCGGTGTTCGGTCCACCCCATGCCATGACCTCCAGTGTCACTGAAGCATGAAGGACTGAAGTATCTTAGGAAGTCAGGCTGACCTTGCGTGAGGGGTCTAATTGTGAGAGTTGTCTAACCTTCAGTTTCCTCACTTGTTGTAAAGATCGAGATAATGTGGGTAAAGCACATATCATGGCAACTGACTCGGTGTCAATTTTCAGTAAATGTTGACCTTTGCTCTTAGCTCAGAGCTTGATCTCTAGAGTGAGTAAAGCAGGGTTGCAAGTCCCGGTCCTACTGCTCCATACAGTGACTTTGAGCTGGTTAACTATTTTTTTCTGAGCCTCAGTTTCCTAAGGGTCCTGCAGTATTGTTGTGAGAGTGCAGTGAGATCATGTATACAAAACGGCGAGGACGGGGCTTCCCGTGGGAGAAGCAGCCATTCTTGGGTGGTGTGGCATGATTATTAATAGTAGGGGCACTAAGAATCCCGCCGTTAGTTCCCTGCCTGGAATGATCCTGGTCACGAGATGGTAAAATTCTATCACTGAAATCAGTGCGTAAGGTCTTCCAGGTCCTATTTTTCTTCTTCTTCCCTCCCCTGCCATTTGTCTAGTCATGTTCACAAATCTTCTTTCACAGTCAGTTATAAGTGGCCAAAAGCATAAAGTATTACTCTTCTTACTGAGATTTACATTTTCCAAGGGCCGGAATCCTAAAATTTAATGGAGCAAAACCCTAATGATGCAAATCCCAGTCTAGAGTTTCTCAGTATGAGAACTCTTGACTTTTAGGGACTGCATAATTGTTATGGGAAATTGCACTGTGCATTTCAGGAAGTTTAGCAGCATCTCTGGCCTCAGGTTGCTGGGTGTGGGTAGTGTAATGACTGCCTCCCCAGTTAACACAAGCAAAAACACAAGCCTCTAAGCATTGCCAAGTTATCTCCTGGGGTGTGGAGATCACCCACAGTAAAAAATAAATAAATAAATAAACACATTAGAGGATTCTATGGGGCAGTGGGGCCTTCCCAAATACCTTAAAGTCGCAATAGGAGTTATAAGTAAGAATGTCTTAGGATGGCCAGCAGAAGGAGAAGTGCCAGCAGCAGAGGAATATAATACAACAAGGAGTGATGAGGTTTGTGGCAAACTGGGGAGTGTATGCCATGAGTACAGGCATTCAAAACCAACATTTAACAAAAGCTCTGTGATTCACGCAAAGCTTCTCTGAGGTCCCAAACAGGCTGTCCTTTTGGAGCCCCAGATACAGGCTGTTGCTTAGGGTAGTTCATCTTGGTAATGTTCTCCTCCTTTGGGCTATGATCGCCTCACCCCAGTTTCTGCTCTTCCTCATTCCTCCCCTTCCTGCCTTCAAAATAAGGATGTCACTAGTCAAGGCCCAGTATGTTTTGTTAAAATTAACATAAAAATAACATAAAATTAATTTTTGATTCCATGAAAACTTTCCAAATATATGTTTGTGGTTCAAATGAACAAATTTCAAAGACTATGCGACAATTTAAACCTGCCTATATGTTAAGTGGGTAAAAGAAGACAAGAACTTGTAAGAACAGTGAAAGCAAGGGAAAAAAATCAACGTAAAGAAAACCAGAAAAACATAAATCAAAATGTGAACAGGGGTCACGGCAGGGTACATTACTTTCCTCTCTATTGCTACTTTCTTATATTAAAACAACAACAAAAAAGTTCATATGAAGCTGGTAAAAAGTGTCCACTTGAAAAGAGAGCTCTGTGCCATCCTGTGCTTGTCCAGGTGGAGCCGGTGTCATCAAATCAAACAAATGATAAAAAATGCTAGCGGTTGGACTAGCCATCCCTGTCCCGCACTGTCGGAGGCCTCGTGTCTGATGAATGACAAGAGAACCTGGAGTTCCCCGGCGTGTGGTTATTAACATTAATAATAATTGGAACACTAATCTCTGCCCACTGCTTTCTGTTCTCCGGTCGCTTTCTGCTGCTTTTTAATGACGTGCTTTTGCTCTTTCCCATGTACTCCGCATTATCCACATGCTGTACCCCTCTACCTTCCCTCGATTTATGCGTGTCTCCAGCAGATGGTTGGGCCAGTCCACCTCCGGTGCTTGTTTAGCATAACAGAGAGCTCAACAACTGGGGCCCCCTGATCTGAGGTTCAGCCTGAGTTTCTGGAGCCTGGTGGGGTAAACACCCAGGGTTAAGCCCCACACTTGCCATCTCTCACCTACTTTCCCAGCAGCTAGGGATGGGTTTTCTGATTTTCTTTTCAATATTTTTTTTCTTTTTTTTCCCAGCCTGCCCCCGTTTGGATTTCCCTAGATTGCTATGAAACTTCCCATAGTAGTGGATGGGTTGAGGAATTTTCCAGGGGAAAAAAAATGCCATCTTGAAAATCTGGAATGAAGATATCGCTGAGGGTTGGAGCATTCTCCATTCACCTGTTCCTTTTCCTTCTCTAGAGAAAGATGTGTTACATCAAGCATCCTGTTCCCTCTGGATGGTGAGAATGTTGAGCACAGGAAAACTCAAGCAATTAGAGAAATCTGGATTGACCTTGCATAACACACTCGCAGTCTCTTGAAGCCTGTGGAGTCATTCAAGTCACCTCCTGGGTATCTGGCCTTCCAGCTACCTCACTCAGGTCC
Source organism: Dasyprocta punctata (assembly GCA_004363535.1). NCBI lineage: Eukaryota > Metazoa > Chordata > Mammalia > Rodentia > Dasyproctidae > Dasyprocta > Dasyprocta punctata. Next base: position 22,414 of record RJWM01009113.1, read on the forward strand.
ACTTCTCCCCTGCTCTTAGCACCTTGATTTTAAGCTCCTGGGGTACTTATGGATGCTTACCGTGGCAAAACCAGCTCCATTTTCCCCTGTCTGATGTGGGTCCTCAGATATTCTAGGCTTTTATATGTGTAGAAAAAAATCTCATGATAAAGCCATCTAAAGACTTGAAGGGTTGTTATTGTTCTAGGGTGTTATAAGCTTTGCCTTAATGACTTAAGATGCACACAGCTTGAGGTGAGAGAGCCATAAAGTGCCAGGCTGAAGTTTACTGTAATATGTTATTTCCATGTGGATGGGAAAAATTGATTTCTAATTCATAAAATGTTCCCCCCCCCCGTGCCAGTCATTACGTATTTTTCCAGTTTCAGCCTGAAAGTACTCTGAAAGATGTATTCACAGAAGGCAGAAAAGGGGGGTCGCTTTCTTCCCACTCCAGGTGAAGAAGGGAAAAATGGAACTTTGTGGAGAGGAAGCCAAGAAAACAGTTGGGGTGGTGTGATTGGTGGGGGAGGAGCCTAGATAAATGGTGGTCTCCATATATTTTCAGGACGGCTCTTTTCTCTCCAGCGCTGGAGGAAAATCAATATCTTGTTTTCAGATGGGTAAATGGAGTCGTCTCTTTAAAGTGCCCCGGTCAGTTCACCACACGTCGGGCAGCTGCTGCTTTCCAGGCTGCCCCGCGATTCCCAGGCTAGGAGGATTGACAAGGCGATGATAAACTAACGTGCCCCCTCAGCTCTGGGTGTGCGCCATTGTTCCCGCAGCTGAGACCCTCTGCTGCTATTTGCTTTCTCCCACATACATTATTCAACAGCCTAGGAAAAGGCCAAGAACCTCTTTCATTCAGGAATTCTGTATTAAAATAATCAATTTCAAACTGAAGCCGGGAAGGCCAGCTTGCTACAGGGAGAGCCTATTAATAAGCCACCAGTCTTTTCCATTTGCATTGAACTCATGCTGTATTGTGGTAATATGGGATTATTTTTTTTCAGTTTCCTCCAAGAAACTAAACATCACATTGGCTCTCCTGCCCTTTCATAAATAGCATGTAGAAGAGCTTCTTCGTTTGATCCCATCATTAATTGAACACTAGAGGCCATATTTGTGCCAGCTACTCTGCACTGACCAATTCTGATTTTGAAAGTACTTTAAAAAAGCCATTAACTCTCCATGAAATGTAGCAGGAAGAAAAGTTTTCAAGTGTTTTGTTTTCTATTCATTGCCATTAAATTTCTTGTCTTGCCTCTCCTGCCCCCCGGCCTCTAACCATTCCCCCGCGTGCACTCACACACACAAGCACACACACACACATGTGCACATGGGCACGTGCATGCACACGCACACATACACACACACACACACAGAAGTTGTGATATTTAAACATCAAAACAAAAAAAATTAGGAACCCTCCATATATAAGAAGGAATAAGTTTTAAGTGCCTTGCAGTGGTTAATAAAGGGTTAATTAGAACCTTCCCTTTTGGTGGCCACCTTATTGTCAGAATTCTTTGTAAGCCTATATCAGTCCATTTTCATGCCCTTAGACAGTCAGTGACCAAAAAAGAACTATTAATAGTCACTCTTCACTAATCAATTCAACAAACATTTATTGAACACCGACTGTGTACAGAGGAATTCTCCAGGGCTTTCACCTGCGGCATCGCGATGAATCAGCTACAATTCCCCGAATGTCCTGTAAAATATAAATTTTAATAGAGTTGCTAGATTTAAAAATACAAATATAAGGCGCTAACTTAATGTAAGATTTAGAGAAATAAATAACTGTTTCGTTTACTGTTCCTTATTGTTTCTTGCACTATTTGGGACATACTTGCAAGACATTTCATTGTTTATCTGAAATTTGAAGTTAATAGAGAATACTATATTATATCTAGAAACCCTATTTTCAAAATAAATTCTTGATGTGACCTTGGGGTTTTTCATGTTTTTGTCTATTACTTCGCCCTCATTGCCAAAGCATAGACCAGCGAGAACTTTATTCACTGAAGACTTAATGGAGTCCAACTTAATAAAAATTTTGCTTTTTCCTTTGAGAGGAAGCTTTTACAACTAATTTACAGAGAACATGCCTTTCTCCTTCTTTGTTCAATAGATGGCATAGAACATTTTTCAAAGGTTTCTGATAAAATAAATTATGAAAAGTACTAAACTGTTTGAAAGAATTCTAAAATAGCTCATAAACATTCCAAGTCTACCAGTTGGTTGATTTATTGAAAATGGGGGAAAGGTACCCTCAAGAATTTCCTCGGTGTCTTATACTGTGCCACGGCCTGCTAGACATTAGGGAGCCAAAGCTGAAGCAAATGTCCCCGCGAAAGTGCGTGCAAGGTTACTCAATGAATAAGAGCTCCAGCCAACTGTGAGCACAGGACAGGCAGACCCTTCCTTGCAGCCAGTCGTAGGGGGCTAGCCCCGGAGACTGAGGACTGGAGCACAGAGTTTTGTCTGGAGCACAGAGTATTGTCCATGGGGATCATTTCTGGCTAGTTCTTCACTGAAGCCACCTGGGAGCTGAGCAAGCTGAGACCCAGTGGCTGCCCTCCAGCAGCTCACATTAGGGTTATGAAAACTCAACCTGATGCTTACCAGATAGACTGTATGCCAAGACAGCCCTTTTCTGATAGGTTTAGTATGTGCCGGACACAGTACTGAGTGCTTTATTCACTTTGTCTCGTTTATCCTCATAGTGTGGCTTCGAGGATGCTTCTTTCTCAGAGCTCAAGCAAAATAATTTGACTTGCTCCACATGGTAAGAGATGGGACCTAGATTCAAGCCCAGCTCTGAGATTAGGGTGCTCAGTCACCATGTTCTGTTTGGGGGCCTCAAAGGAGAGGGCGAAACTCTTGAAAATTTGGCCTTTCAGAAAGACCTGTATTGTACATCAAAACAGAGCTAGCATGTGGTTCATTTTGGTTCCACTGATATATTTACCTAGTCCAATGCTAATAGATATTGATTTAATTGGATTATATAGGCTTTATAATGTGTTTGAGTAGCTGGTGCTACAAAATGGTATTTTTATTTATTGGGGGAAAAGACAGGATCTGACATCCTTTGAGAAGAAAAATAACTCTGCGTGAGCCCTGTCTTTCATCACCTACTAAAATAAATGCCAGAAGAAGACTTAAATATAAGCACAAATAATAATCTTGCAGGAAAATTCCAGAGTACTTGTATGAGGCAGGGGACAACCTGGATACTCAGAAACTATAAAAGAAAAGCAGTGCTTACTAGTTAGTATATGAATTTAATATTTTTGTGGCAAAAGAAACTATGAACAATGTCCACAGACAAATGCTGTGATATATTTAGAATATTATTTGCTTTATAATGGACATTATATATCTATAATACACAGAGACCTTTTGCAAATGTTTTATTTTTCCTTTCTTTTTTGTTTTTCTTTTTGCAGTGCTGAGGATTGAACCCAAGGACAAGTGCCCTACACTTAGTGCCCAAGTGAAAAATTTTTAAGATACTCTTCCTTCTGGATGAGATGCTGAAAAATCACACAATAGGCTTTACCTCTGCAATCTTATTTTTGAGACTATGTCCCACGAGATTAACACAGCAGTGCACAGCACTGTAGAGAAGCATGTTCATTACAGCACTGATTTTTATTGTGCACACATGAAAATGAAAATAAAGACAATGCTACTAACAGGGAAGATGCTTAAAAAAATTGGTAATGCATATATCATTGCAGTGAAATATTATGCAGACATCAAAAATAATGAAATAAGGCAAACCTAGTACACATGCCTGTAGTGGAATGCTGAGGCAAGATAATCACAAGTTGGAGTCCTATCTGGGCAACTTAGCTAGACCATGTCTCAAAGAATAAAAAGAAGTAGAGATGTAGCTCAGTGTGAAGATCCTGGGTTCAATCCCCAGTAACACACATGCAAAGACACACACACATACACGAATGAAATAGAGTTCTACTAGATGGTTTTAAATAATTTTCATGTAGAATTCTTAAGTATGAAAATGAGACATAGAAAAATATGTTAAATATCCCATTCTTATAAAATACATACTTTAAAATATGTGTGTAGTTTGTACATAATTATTCAGCCAAGAAGAAAACTTTGAAGGGATACATACTGAGTTGTTAATATAAGGACTGGAGCAGTAGCTCAGTGGTAGAGTGCTTCCCATGCATGTGTAAGGCCCTGGGTTTGATCTCTAGCACTACATACACACGCGTGCATGCACACACACACACACACAATTGTGATTCTGAGTTGTTAATATTGGCTAAAAGGGTAGAATAAGGAGTAGAAGAGTGAACCCCATAAATAGGGAAAAAGTCAAAAGTTATACTAAAGAGAACACCACACATGTATGTATCTCTTCTTTGAAAAGTCTTGGGATTATTCTTGAATCTGCTTTCCTATGGTAGTCATCATTAGGTCTATTGCTGTTGACTGCAGCTGTTAGTATGTGCACACACTACTGGAGGAAATTTCCTTTTCTGCGAAATAGAACCTTCACTAGAGCTCAGAGCCTATAGCCCTGCCCAGGACCATGAAAATCCAGATAGTGCATCAATTTTAAATACTACTTCTCAAGACTTAGCTCTCAGTTAGCAAGGATTACTAGCCAAGACAAACCGCTCTCTTGACAGTACAGCTGTTTACAGAACTCATTCAAGGGTTGTTCTTTTCTGTTTGCCTCTGATCCCTAGCATTCAGTTTCCTCACACCCACGCTGGCTAACTTTCAAAGCCTTGTGGCTAGTTTGAAGGAGAGTTTAGATAGTATCACTTATAGACATAGACACATCTAGGGAAAGGAAGAGCAGATTTGGGGAGGTGAGAGAGATTTGCTTCACTCATAGGTGGAGTCTAATATGCACGCCAGGCATCAGGGTGGAAAGATTGAATGGAGACTTGGAAACGTGAGACTTGAATTTAGAAGAGAGGTAAGGTCTAAAAGATGGGAAAATAGAAATCTGAAGTACTGAGTCTCTGAGACCGAGAAGGAACCCTAAATTTCACTCTACATAGAAAGGAGTTCTGGAAAAAAAAAGAAGGGCGCTAGAAGTAAGTAAGAGGAGGTAGGGTGTAGAAAGGGGCAGTATCTGTTTGCTTTCAGGAAAGAGAGCTTGGCAAGACTTGGTGAAGGCTGCAGAAGCAGAAAGGGTACAGATGTTGAGAACTTACAGGAGGCCCTTGGAATACGCAGCTAGAAGGGGTGATCTTTTGGCAGGTAAGTCAGGAATCTGTTCCTGACAACAGGACCAGCATTTCTTGTTTTTGGAACGCTTGATGATGGCCATTCTTTCTGGAGTAAGATGGAATCTCACTGTAGTTTTAATCTGCATTTCTCTAATGGCCAGACTATGAAGGCATAAGGAGGAGTTGGTAAAGAAACAGATGAAGTGAATGTCAACTCCATTTAAAAGGTGTTTATGGTGACCAGTGGGAGTGGTAGAATGAGAGCAGCGTTCCATGAGAGTGATCAAGGCCAAATAGAACTGTGACCTCCTGTGCAGCTGGAATAAAGAAATGCATGAGAAGGGAGAGACAGAACATTTCTGTGGTACTTGGTTTTGAACCCAAGGCCTTGTACATACTAGGCAAGCATCCTATCACCGAACTACACCCCCAGCCCCATCACAGTTTATAAAACGGTGAAATACCTAAACTATAAGTGATTCAAGAAACAAAATCAAAGAGATGGTAGGAAACTGGGAGGTGGACTTTGTGGAGATGGGATGGGGACCTGGGGAGTGGGGCAAAGGAAAGTACAGGGAAGGAAGTTAAAATGATCAAGATGCAATATGTAGATGCACCAATTCCCGAGGATGAACATAATTACAATGCATGACAAACTTATGCTAATTAATAAAGGTGGTAGGAAAGGAAGAAGGATTTCTTCCAGTTTTTTACTAGTATATGTTTGTGATGCATAATAAATACATTCATCCTGTGGCACTGGTACACGTACATATTGCTTCTTGATCCTTTTTATTTCCCTTCCCCTCTCTCCCATTTCTCTCTATTCCCAAATCCCTTTCCATTTGCATCAAGTCTACCTCTCAGTTTCCTATCATCTACCCTTTATTTTGCTCTTTAAGTTATTTATACTTATGACAGCTCTGACTCTTTCAAGCAGACACCTAGAAGGGGAATAGCTGGGTTGAATGGAATTTCTAGTTTTAGCTTTCTAAGAATCTCCATGCTGATCTCTATAGTGGTTATTCTAGTTTACGCTCCCATTAACAGTGTTAAGAGTTTCCTGACAATAGGACAAGTATTTCTTGTTTTTGGAGCTCATGATGTTGATCATTCTTTCTGGCATCAGATGGAATCTCACTATTGTTTTAATTTGCATTTCTCTAGTGGCCAGTGATACCAAGAACTTTTCATGTGTTTATTGGTCATTTGTACTTCTTTTGAGAAATGTTTATTTTTTTCAATCACCCATTTTTTGATTGAGTCTTTTACTGTGGAGCAACTGGTTTCTTTTTTCTTTTCATTCTTTGTAAATTCTAAATATTAGTTCTCTGTCTGAGGAGTAGTGGGCAAAATTATTTTTCTATTCTGAAGGTTGTCTCTTCATTCTTGTTTCCTTTGAGGTGTAGAATTAATATAGTCACATTTCTTGATTTTTGGTGCTATTTCTTATGCAACTGGGAATGTATTCAGAAAGTCCTTTGCCTATACCTGTGTCTCCAGGACTTTTACCTATTTTATCTTCTGGCAGACTCAGTGTTTCTGATTTTATATCTAGGTCTTCAATACATTTTGATTTGATTCTAGTACAGGCTGAGAGATCTGGGTCTAGATTCAATTTTCTGTATGTTGATAGCCAGTTTTCTGAGAACCATCTGTTAAAGAGGCTATCTTTCCTCCCGTATATGTTTCTGAACCCGCTGTCAAAGATCAGGAGGAACGCAGGTTTCTCTAATGCTTGAAGCAAGGAAGGAGGGTGTGGATGGGTGGATTGATGCAGATAAAAACATTTACATAATGTTTGTGATTTCTTTAAATTATGAATATACATGTTTTCATAGAAAATACAGAAAGCAGAAAGAAGATGAAAGTCATCTCTAGTCCCTTACCTAGTCATAATGTTTGGGTATATTTCCACCTTTTTTTTTTTCTATGCATGTATTTACTTCTATCCAAAAAATTGGATCATAGTATATGATTTTGAATGCCCCTTTTATTTTTGCTTAATGAATTTTAACGTTTCCCTGTTTACACATGTATTATTTAATTGTATCACTACTAATTGTTGCTTAGTTATAAAGCTGTGGCCCATTTTGTTGGACCATTTTTGTCTTAGCATTCCCATTGCATCTGTCTGTAAATACTGTGACACTAGCAGCTTTTTTGTTTTTTGTTTTGTTTTGTTTTGTTTTGTACCGGGAATCAAACTCACAACCTCCCGCTTGCCAGGCAGGCGCCTTTGCTGCTGAGCTAAACCCCCAGCCCTCGATACTATCAGTTTTAGGAAGGATTCCTGGAAGATAAATTACCAGATAAAATTGTGAATTAAAAAATATTTGATAGATTGTTTCCCCCAAAAAATTGTATCAATGTAGATTCCCAGCAGTGGTATTAGATGTCATATTTGATTCCACTGTGGTCAAATAAATAAAAATATCTTCTAATACTGGGTCAAATAAGCATATTCATTTATTCACCTTTAACTTAACTTTTATTGACTCTCAATACTTGTACATATTGAGGAAGGATAATGAGATGTTTTGATTCGTGTATATATTGAGTAATAATCAACTCATGGAACTTAGCATTATCTATGCAGCAAGCCCACTACCAGGTATATACCCAAAGGAAATGGGAGCACTATGTGAAAAAGACATCTATACTCCCATGTTTATTTTGGCACTATTGAAAGTAACACCTAGGATGTGGATCAAGTGTCCATCTACACACTAGTGGATGAAGAAAACAATATTATTTAGCCATAATCATGAAATTCTATACTTTGTGATTATACATATGGACCTGAAGGATATCATGTTAAGTGAAATAAGTCAGACACAGAAAGACAACACCACTTTTGATTTTACTTATGTGTGGAACCTAAAAATGTTGATCTTACATAAATTCAGAATTGAATGGTGGGTATCAGAGGCTGGGAAAAGAAAGGGGAAGAAAAGATGGGGAGAGGGTTGGTTAACAGGCACAATGTTAGATAGGAAAAATATGTTTATAAATTCATATTTTATTATGATATTTAAAATATAACATTTTTTAATATCTTGGATAGAGTTTCATATTTCATCTGTGTAGTATCTGTTTATGGCCTTTTCTACTGTTTATATTGAACTCTAGGTTTTTCCTGGGGCTTTCTATGATCTGTTTATAATACCTATCAGAATACCTACAGTTAACTCTATTGTGCCTTTTTCCTCTTTAGTTTTGCCTACTGCTTCTATGTTAAAGAAATCCTTCTCCTAGCCTGGGCAACTTAGTGACTTAGGAAGACTCTGTCTCAAAATAAAAAATAAGAAAAGGTCTGGAGATGTAGCTCAGTTCCAAGACCCTGTGTTCAATTCTCAGTACAAAGGAAGAAAGAAAGAGAACTTCTCTAACCCTAAGAACTTCTCTAACCTTATTAAATATTCACTTCTATATTTACCTATCCATGTATGATTTTTTCTCATGAGCTCTAAGATACCTGAGATTTATTTTGGTATAATATATGGTGATAATCCAACTTTATTTTATCCTAGTTAACCAAAAAGCTTTTAAAGCTACGAGACTGTCTTTCTGGGCTGTCTACTTCATTCCACTCGTCTATTTTTCTGCTCTAGTTGTGGTACTGAACGATTTTAATTCCTATACCTTTAAATTATGTCAGTATAAGAAACAAATTCTTATTTTCTCTAGCTCATTGCTTCCAAGCGAATTTAGAATATCTCAAATTCTACAAAAATCCTTCTTGAACTTACTATGGGAAAAATAAACTTCTCGACATTGTAGTATATGAGGTAACACATAATACGGATAAAGTGTTCAGCCTTGGGAGTCAGACTGCTTGCGATCCGAATCTTGACTTGCCATTTCCTAGCTGTGTGACGTTCAGAAGTTCACTCACTCTTTCTGTGCTCCAGTTCTCCATATGTAAAATGGGGATGCTAATAGCGTGCACTTCCCCCAAGTTCATGTGGAGATTAAGCAAATGAACACAAAATAAAGAGGAACATAGAAGAGCACAGGACACAGAGTAAGCGCTCAGTAAAAGCTAAGCGCCCTCTCTTCAGTCCACACACTTCCTGTGTCAGTAGTAGAGATGCATTGTGGTCAGTGATCAGTGGTATCATTTATTCCACTGCACAAAGCATGTGGTTGTGTTGCCTCTTTGTTGTTCTGTGAACAAAAGAAAAAAACTCATGACATATTACCAAAATGAATAACTCAAAGAGCAAATCAGCCAACAGTGATAAAAATAGAGTAAGACAACCAAGAGTGAGCATGCTAGAAGCACAATTAGAATCAAACATAAGTGAAGTTACAGAAGAAATAGCTAACCTTGGGGATGTTGACGCTGCTGCCATTTGAGAGACTCTAGAAACGCAGTCTGAGGCACCAAATGGGGATGAAATTATTGACATAAACGTGGAGTGTTGTGATGAAAAGGATGAAGGTGTCCTAGAGACAGTGACACAGCAAATGTTTGCACTATGAAGGAACTCTTAGAGATATTCATGTCATTGAAACGATAAAAGATAGACTATCAGAAGCTGACCCGAAACTTCCAAAAGAGTATGAGAATCTATTAAGACATAGGACATCTGCTCACATTTATGAAAGAGAAGGAAGAGGCAAGAACTGTTCAAACAATCCTCAACAGTTTTCACAAAGGAATAAAATATGTTAATTCTCAATGTTTCTAGTGTTTGTATTATTGTACAGTAAATCAATACTAATTTACTATTTTCCATTTCCTTTTTTATTAAAATAAAATGAACATTAAGCATTTTTAATGTTTTTATAATAATTTTTAGAGATCACTGAACAACTATAGCCTTTCTCATTGATTATTAAAATTGTTTTGCATGATTTCAGCTTGCCTGATCTTTTTTGAGGTTCTATATTAGTTTTCTTGTATTTTAGTTTTTTTCATAAGCCCATTGTATGGCACATTTCTTTTTTGTTTCATTTTTGTTTTTGTTTTTGAAATAGGATCTTACTACGTTGCCCAGGTTGGCCTTGAACTTGTGATTCTCCTGCTTCAGCCTCCTGCATAACTAGAATTATGGCTGTGCACCACCATGCCTGATTCTGTGACATGTTTCTTCTATGTTTTGTTTTTGTTTTTCTGAACCAGGAATCGAACTCGGGACCTCACACTTGCCAGGCACCATGCCACTGAGCTATACCCCCGGCCTTGTGCCATATTTCAATCATGTTATTTTTAGTTGTTTTAATTTTATTGTTGGTGCTAGGAAAGTTATTTCTAATTAGATACAACTGTATGTAAGAAAGCTCTTGTCTTTGTATATTTACTTAGGGTCTGAGTACTTTGTCGGACTCTGATTATTTCTAACAGATTGTTAGTACATTTGATGCCTGCCCACCAGGACCACAGCTTTAGATTTCACATGGAACAGCTGTGAGAAGAAAAAACCCTGGTATCTCCTCAGAAAGCAGATTGCTTGCTTTCTTCTGCTTTGGAGATGGACTCTTGTCTCTGACATTGTAACTCAATGGGCTTGTTTCGGAAGCAATCTCGGTGACATGACAGATTGGCCTGTGTTGCCATTTCTAATTAGTCACATTCTAGCTCTGTGACCTAAACCTGTGTGAACTAACCCTCATAAGTCTGTTTTCTCATTGAGGAATGGAAATGATAGCAGTCACCACATGCAGCTATTAGAAGGATTAAGTGAGATATTAACACGTAAAGCACTCCTCTGAGCTCACAAAGAAAAAGCTCCATAAATGTCAGGCATTATTTTATTTTGTAAAAACTATTATTACTTGGGAGCAACTTCTTTTTTCCTGGCCCAGCTATGCTGCTTTGGAACCCACCCATGAGTTTTTGTTTGTTTGTTGTGAGTCAGGGTCTTGCTATGCAGTTCCCACTAGCCCTGCTTCTTCACTAAGCACGCTGGCAGCGTCCTCCCCAGCCGCAAATGCCTCATGCTTTCCTGCCTTCCTCCGTGTTCACCTGATTTCTCCAGCCTCAATTTTCTCCAAATCCCACTTCCCCTTTTTAAATCCTGTGCAACTCCATGAAACCTTTCTGAGTTTTCTTCTCCCATCTTCTCCTTTGGACATCAGAATGAATCATTTTCTATGTTCAGAAAGTATTTGCTTGCATGGGTTTCATGGGTTTCCTTACACTGAGCTCTTCTTTCTTTCTTTCTCTCTTTATTTATTTATTTCTTTTTTTTTTCTTTCAGTCTGTCTGTCTGTCTGCCTTCCTGTTTTTCCTTCTCTCTGTCTCTGTCTCTGTCTCTGTCTGTGTCTCTCTCCCTCTGTACTGTGGAATGAACCCAGGGCCTCACAACTGAGCTACATACCAGCCCTCATTTATTTATTTAAAGTCAAGATTTCACTAAGTTGCTAAATTTCCCAGGCAGGACTCCACCTGAACTTGTGATCCTCCTAACTCAGGTTCCCAGACTGCTGGGATTACAGACATGTGCCCCCATATTCAGCTTCCTCTTTCTTCTTCAAAGTAGACCAGATAGGGTCGAGGCTGTAGCTCAGTGATAGAGCACTTGCTCAGGACCTTAAAAGAAAAAGCACAGTAGATATGTGTAAATCATAAGTCTGCCAAGCCTGGGAACCGTGACCTACACACCTGAGGAAGCCCTACAGCATGTTCACGTCATATATGTCCCTACATTTGCTTGTCGCTAAGGTAGGGACCGTGCCTTGCTCACCACTGTGTCCCAAGGGGCTGGCACATAGTAGGTTCAAGAAAAGCGTGGGGACATCAGTGCTAGCCCTCCCACTTCCCTGACCTCTTGGCCCCTTGATCTGGGCCTCCTGTCTACTTCAGCACTATCACTTGCAGTTGCCTACTTCACGTCTCCCATCTTGAGCTCTGAAATGCCTCCGCGTCACTTTTGGCAGACTTATTCAGCTGCATGGCTCTGACTGACTTCCCTCACCTCCCTTCCCAGCCCAACATTCTGCTCTGTTCTTTCCAGAGCCTTGGCCAGGGTGGGGTCATTGGGCCACAGAAATTTGGAGGGCACCACATTTTTCTCCCACCACCTCTCTGGTCTCAGTTGGAAGCCTCACCCTGGCCCCAGGCCAGCCCCTCTGGCAGTCGTGGAGATGGATGGAGGGAGAGGCCCCGAGGTCAAGGGCTGGGAGCGAACCAGCCAGGGGACCTTTTGTGTGTGGGGCCGCCCCTCCCCCTGCCGAGAGCCGCCTCCATTGACGAGGAAAGAGTTTCACGCTGCTTGCCCCAGGCGCCAAAAATGTCAGTTAGGGCTCTGGTTCTGTCCCTGCATCCTTCGCCCTTTGACATCCTGCCAATCGCCACGTAGCGTTGCCTGCCTCGGAACTCCAGCAGGCCCTGTTGCTGAGCTTTCTGGGGTCACCACCAGTTCCTGTCGTCGCCGACAGTTGAAGGCGGCCCAGCCAGGCAGCCTGTGACCGAGGATTGGCACTGCGGGGTGTTCGCACTGTAGGATGTGCTATCCGGGAGACAGAGACAGAGAAAAGCCGGGCTGAGCTGTAAAGGCAGCGCATCCCTTTGTCCCTGCCTCATCTGTTTCGCAGGAATGATGACTGCATCTACTTTACAGCAGGGTTTTAAGGTCTGAAGATGCATAGCCCAGTGCCTGATGCATGCAGTAAGCCATCAATAGGTGTGAGTTCCCTGAGGGTGTTTTTTTAAAAACAATTTTATTAGTGCATGTTTGTGATACATATATTCATCATGGGGAATTGGTACATATGCATATGACTTCTTGATACCGTTTCCTTCCTCTTCCCCTACCCTACATCCCTTATCCCACCCACAGATCCCCTTCCCAGCTCCGCAAAGTCTACCTCCTTGTTTCCTATCATCTACCTTTTATTTTGCTTTTTAAATTATTTATACTTTGGATTTCTCATATAAGAGAAATAATTAACCTTCCATCTCTGATCTATTTCACTTAACATTATAGACTCAGGTACATCCATTTTTCTACAAATGACTCAAACTTATCCTTCTTTATGACTGAGTAGCACTCTACTGTATAAACAAGCCACATTTTCTTTATTCATTCACCTGTTGATGGACATATAGATTCCTTTAAAATTCAGCTATTATGAGTTGTGTACTATAAACATAGGTATGCATGAATCACCATAATATGACGTCTTTAACTCTTTCAGGAAGATACCTAGAAGAGGAACAGTTGGGTCAAATGAAATTTCTATTATCCTCTTTTAGTCTTCTTTACCAAGTTAGATGGTGAGGGTTAGACAAAAAAAACTTGTGCACACACCTACTATAGTAGGCTTGTTAATGTTAGTTCTGACCAACTCCAAAGACCAAGCAACAGCTCACCTCCTCCCACCTCCTCCTCCTCACACCCCTGGGTTGGGGGCTCCAAGAGAATTCCCCTTTCAGGATCAAGAAACTCCACTTTTTGAGCTGGTGCCAAGAGCGCTCATTGCAGTCAACTTTGTCATAAAGAAGACAGTTTTGAGTTTCAAATTCAGACCCTGAGTGTTGGTGCCCTCCTTCAGAGAAGTGGGAGTTTTGAGTATAGCTGAAATCAAAGCCAGGTCTTTTTCGAAATTGATGGTTTTTCAAAGTCCAGGGACACTCTTATCCATGTTTTTGAAATTGCAGCCAAGTCTAAAGTAAGAATTACAAAAAGTGAGGCTCCTGCGAAGTCCTTGGCTTACTTTTGCCCAAATGTATATTTCTTTTGTGAAAGCCCAGCTTTCTATGTGCACGCTCATTATATGTTGTTTCCAGTTGACTTACCCTTTAGAAAAGTTGTAACCACAGGAAATGCATGCCCTGCAAGTGACTCAGGCATTACAATAGCACATATCCTACACACTTAGCCAGGCCTCTGAGGAAAGGTGACTGGTGAACTCACCACTTTACCTAAACTAAGTCAGACTCTGTCACTACTACTCGCCGCACTTGGAAACATCTGATCATGTTAAAATTTCATTAAGTTTTTAAATAAAAGAGTGGTGTTTTAAACTGGCTTGTAGAAATTTTTCAGGGCAAACATTTGAATTTTGATGAGATTTGATTTCATTGTTTTTAGTTTTATGGTTTGTGCGTCTAATATCAAGTCTAAAACAGCTTAGTCCTAAAGAGTTTCTCATATTTTTGTACTTTGTTCTGGAAGTCTTACATTTTATATTTAAGTGTGCCATTTTGAGTTAATTTTTGTTAAGTGTTAGACTTAGGTCAAGGTTTATTCCTTTGCCAGTGTCTGTCTGATTGCTCTAGCATCACTTGTTGAGAAAATTGTACTGCCTCCACCTTTGTCAAGCTTGAGTTGAATACATTGGCATAGATCTGTCCCTGGATTCTTCTGTTTCATTGCTCTATTATTGATCTTTGTCAGTTCCTCTGCAAATTCCACATTGTGTTGATTACTGTGTCATATAATAACACTTAATATTCTTAATTCTAATTTTTAGGATTTTTTAAGCTACTATAGACACTGTAACTTTCCATATAAATTTTAGAACAAGTTCATCTATGTCTACCAGAATCTTTACTGGCGTTTGTATAGGAATTGTTCTCTTTCTTTCTTTCTTTTAGTCCCAGGGATTGAAATCACGACCTTGCACTTACCAGGCAGGCACTGTGCTGCTGAGTTATATCCCCAGCCCTATGAATTGCTTTACACTCATGGATCAGTTAGGGGAAAATTGATATAATTTCTGTCTTAGTTTTTTTTTCTCTCAGTACTGAAGCAAAATACCAAATGCCCAAAATTAAGGAGTGATAGGTTTATTTAGCTCACACTTTGTGGAGGTTTCAGTCCATAATCAACTGACTCTAAGGCAGGGTGGTATGGCACAGGGATAACAGTTCAAGGCAGCACAAGACAATAAAAAGCAGAAAAAGCAAAAGATGGTGGGGGGAAGCTTCTTCTCTCCTATATTATAAGCAGGCCACCCCCTCCCAGGGCAGATGTAGCACTCAAACCACCTCTGTGCCCTCCTCTTGTACAGGCTCAGGGTGTTAACCAAGTAGGGATTCTGGTTTCCTGCTGAGTGGCTCAAACTTCCAAACTTCTGAAGTTGACACAATGTCAACCATTACAATTTTTATTTTGAGTCTTCCAATCAATGCATATAATATATAGCTGTTTGTTTAGGTAGTCTTTGATTTCTTTCTTCAGTATTTTATAACTCTTTGTGCACAAGTTCTGTATATATTTTGTTATATTTAAAAGGGGTGATCAAAGTATATGGTGAATGTTTAAAGTTTTAAAAAATTTTTACAATAAATGACCTGTTGCTATTAATCACCGTTAAAACACTCCCTCTTCCTTCAAACACATTTATCTCATTATTCTTGCTATTTTCTTAGGTAGTTGCAAAAGTCCTCTTTCTTGTCTTGATGTGATGAAAAACACAATGAATGCTGCTACTGGGTACCACCCAACAGAAAGACAGCGTGTAAAAACATTAAGGTAGGTCCTCGTCTACCTTATTTGCCAAATCTGGCACTTTGTGACTTCTGATTTGTCCCCAAAGTCAAAATGACTATGGAAGGTAAATGTTTTGAATCAATTCAGTCCATTGAAATATCTATGACATCACAACTAAATTCACTCAAAGGAGAGCTTCCAGAACTACTTCGGAAGTGGTAAGGATGGTGGGATAAGTGTGTTTGAAGTGAGGGGGATATTTTGAGGGGGGATTAATGGTAATATATCTTTTATCGTAATAATTGTTTTAAAAAATTTAAGCATTCATCGTAGTTTTTGATCATACTTCTACACCCACAATTGGTCCTCTGTACCTATGAGTTCAGTATCAGCAGATTCAATCAACTGCAGATAAAAAAATTAAACACATACAATTTCCCTTATAATTGCTCCCCAAACAATATAGTCCAGCAACTATATATACAACATTTACATTGTATTAGGTATTATAAGTAACCTAAAGATGATTTAACTCATCAAAATATATAGGAGGACCTGCATAGGTCTATGCAAATACTGTACCATTTTATATTAGGGACTTGAGCATTCAAGGACTTGGTCTCCTTGGAGGTCCTGGAGCTGATCCTTTATATACACTGAGAGATGACTGTATTTCACTTTCTTTGAAGAGTTTGTAATTGGTACTGCATTTCTTATTTTGGTTTACGCATATTCATTGTTAACATAAGGAATGCAGTTGTTATTTCTATGTTGGTCTCATGTTCTGCTACCTTAATGAACTTATTTATGTTATAGGAGTTTTCATATTATTTCCTTGGGATTTTCTATGTATATAGTCATGTTATCTGCAAATAAGGACAATTTTATTACTTCCCCTTCAGTATATATGTGTTTTATTTCTTTTTCTTGCCTTAGTGCATGGCTAAAATTTCTAGTTGCATGTTGAATAAGAGTAGTGAAAAGTAGCACCACTGAATATTAAGGGAAAAACAGTCAATCTTTCATCATTCATTACGGTATTAGCTGGTGATTTTTGTAGATGTTCTGTATCAAGCTGAGGAAATTTCCTTTTATTCCTAATATTTTGAGACGCTTCATATTGTTTTAGTCTAATTTTGAATGGCTGTTGAAATTTGTCAACTGCTTTTTCTGTATCAATTTACATAATGGTATGATTTGTCTTCATTGAACTCTCTTTGTGGTGTTTTACATTAGCTGAGAGCCCTTTCATCGTTTGGTGCTTGCATATGAACCAGACTTTGTTATGTAATTCCAGTTTGGTCTTGGGGTATAATTCTTTTCATACTTAGCAGAAAAAGGATTTCTTAAACCCTCTTAGGGTTCCTGGTTTAAAATAAACCTGAGAAAGATAGATTAGAAGGAAAACATTTGATGTTTAATGTAAATTTGTCTGCGATATGGCAGCCTTCACAAATGAAAACCAAAAGAAATGGACACCTGTGTATTTTTATGCCTAGCTTTAGAGAATAGTGGGTTGTTATTGAGAAGTGTGATTGGGCAAAGGAAATGTGATCTGAGCGTAATAAACTGCAGGGAACTTAGCAAGTCCTATGTATTCGTATTTTTTTCTGTGCCCCTGTGACTTCAGAGATAAGAATGTTTCTTTCCTCTTGGTATACACTGAACATTTCTTACCTGAGGACCTTGTGACTGCTTTCAGAAGAAGGTCAAAAGGTTCTTTCTGGGTTTCATGACCTCCTTCTGGAGAGAAGGGCAAGAAAAAGTAGAGTTCTGAGATTTTTCTCAAATTCCTTCACTTTAAAAAATGCAGTAAGCCAAAATGCTACAGTTTGGGGCAGTTTGTTCTCACCCCTGTCAATACATTGCTCTATTTGTGTTGCAAATAGGTTTTTTTTTTATTTTTGAATAAAATTTGTAATGCACATTTACCTGGAGGGGGTGTCTTTATACTATTTTTGTCTGCTTTTGGTATTAACAGTAGTAATTGCCTCAGAAATTGAGCTGAGAAGTATTCCCTTTTCTATGTTCTGAAAGAACTTGTGTAAGACTTCAGTTTATTCACTGATAGAATTCTCCAGTAAAAACACATAGGCTGGAATATATTACCTTGAGGGGAGTTTTTAATTCTAAATTAAATTTCTTTATGGTAGAGGACGGATTAGGAAGTCTATTTCCTCTTAGTTGAGTTTTGGTTGGTTGTGGATTTTGAAGAATTGGTCTATTGCTCCTAAATTGTCAAATGCATGGGCCTAAAATTTTTTGTACCACTCTTTCATTTTCCTTTCAGTGGGTATATGTTCTGTAGTGATATCCTCTGTTTTGCTCATGATGTTACTTGTGCCATCTCTGTTTTTAATCTTTGTTAGTCTTGCTAAAGCTTTATCTGTTTTATAAAATCTTTTCCCTAAAGAATCAGTGCTCTGTTCCATTGATTTTTCTCTATTATTTTTCTGTTTTAAGTTTTATCAATTTCTGCTTTTACCTTTGTCATTTCCTCCTTTTTATTTGTTTGGGTTTATTTTGTTCTACTATTTTGTATTCATATAGGCAATGAATGTTAATCCTTATCCTTGTGGACACTGGCTGCTATCAGTGTTCTAGATTTTGGCCATTCTAATAGGTACAACTATGTGTATCTCACTGGTATTTTAATTTGCAGTTCCTTAATGACATATGATACAAAGTACTTCTATGACACATACTTGTCATCTGTATATCTTCTTTGGTGAGATGTCTGTTAAGGTCTATGAGCTATTTTTAAATCAGGTTGTCCATTTCTTATTGTTGAGTTTTAAATGTTTTTTGTATATTTTGGATAACAATTCACTATCAGATATGTCTTTGTTACTTTCTCTGAGTCTGTCTCTGAGTTTGTGACTTTCTCTGAGTCTATGGCTTGTCCTTTTATTCTATTAACAGTAATTACACATGGCAGAAACTTTTTAAATTTAAATTTAAAGACAGCATTACGTTATCAAGGCTTTCTTTCATGATTTGTGTCATTCATGTCATATCTAAAAAGTCATCACTATACACAAATCATGTGATTTTTCTCCTATGTTTTCTCCTCATAGTATTTTAGTATTGTATTTTGATGTTAGATGTATAGCATAAGGTCCATGTCTATTAGTATTAGTATTAGTATTAGTATTAGTATCAGTATTCATGAGAATGTTCAGTTGTTCCAGCACCATTTGTTGAAAGATTATATTTTCTTCAATGTTTTGCTTTTGCTCTTTGGACCAAGATCAGTTGACTCTATTGTTGTGGGTCTGTTTCTAGGCTATTTTGTTCTCTGGATCTCTATGTATGTATTCTTTAGCCAATACTGTACTGTTTGATAACTGAAGCTATAAATATTGTACTCTAAACAGTAATCCTTGAAGACTGTTTGAGTCCACCTTTCCACTTTGCTCTTCTCCATCAATGTTGTGTTGGCTATTCTAGGTCTTTTGCCCAGAGGATGTGAAGCATTTGGGGGTCCCAATGGGCAGACCAAACCTCTACACAAGGGGGCTATTATAGGAGTCATTGCTCTAACTCAGTAGTTTCCAAATGGTCTGCATATTAGACTCACCAAGGAAACATTTAAAAAAATTCTAAATCCCAGGCCATCTCTGATGAATTAAATAAGAATCTTTGGGGTTTGAGAGAGGGGTATTGGTATTTTTTAAGCTCTCCAGGTGATACATATGTGCAGAAATTGGGAACCAGTTTTCTAGTGCCAGTGTCTGCAATGGTAGTACCTAGTCAAATACAAATAAAAGTTTATATAGCTCTTCAAGGAGATTCAGAGAAGTAGAGCCAAGCAGATGAGGTCTAAAGAACTATCTCTAGCTTAAAAGAAAGCATAATTGTCAAGTTGTCAGGGCATTACTTTCCAAGCCCTCTCTTGGATGTTCCAATCAGAGATTTCTGAATGCCTCAAAGCTTGACTTTGCCTGGGCAGATGTCTGGCCCCTCAGTCAGATTACTTGTATTTCTAACTGTCTTCACCTCTCATGCCTTCTATCTAATGTTGATCACAGATAATTGGAACTGTGGCAAACCACCTGCTATTATTACTTGGATATAAAAGCAGTTTTTAAAAAGTCAACATTATGGATTTTATTGTTTTTTTATTTAAGAGGAAAAAAAGACACATATAAGAAAGACAAAAAGCAAAAGAGACAAATAAACGACTAGAGTAAATGCACAACAGTAACATTAGAGGTTTACAAAGCAGGATGATAGAAACTTGACAATGATTGCAATATTGCGTATCATTATCCTCAAAATGGTTGTTTACATTAACAGATATAGACATGTAAAATTGATCCAATCACATGAGTATTAACTGTTCTTTCTCAATAACTAATACATTCAGCAGTATGTTCATTTTAGTTATCTTACATATACATATATACAGATTTATATCTTTTCCTTTTCCCTTTCCTCTTTTCCCCTTTTCCCTTCTCAATTACTTTTGCTCTTCTAGCTGTTTTTTACCCTTACATAGTATTTATTATAGATTTTGGATCATATATACTTTTTCAGTTTCTTACACTAGGGAGACAATATGGTATTTACACATGTGGGTTTGATTTATCTCACTTATACGTATCATCTCAAGTCGTGTCCATTTACTTATAAAAGTCTCAATGCAATCTTTCTTAATAGCTGAGTAGTACTCCATTGTATAAAAATACCACATCTTCAACCACTGTGGAAGTCAGTGTCGAGATTCCTCAAGAAGGTAGGATTAGAGATCCCATTCAACCCAGCTATCCCTCTTCTGGGCATTTTCCCAGAAGAACTGAAAACATCATACCACAGTGATATCTGTGCACCCATGTTTATAGCAACCCAATTTGTAATAGTCAGATCTTGGAAACAACCCAAGTGCCCATCAGTCAAAGAATGGATAAAAAAGTCAACATTATGTAAACAGAAGGTAATTATATTTTCTCCAGTTGCTTAAACAAAAGCATAAAAACCACATTTGCTTTCCACAGCACTAGCTGTCATGTTTTGCTCTATATTGGGATCAACTGGGGGGTTACAACAAATTACTGATCTATTAGTTCCACCCCCAGAGACTTTCATTTAAGGTTCAGAATGAGTGATGGGTTTTGAAAAAGATCCCCAGGTGATTCTAATGTTCCGCAAAGTTTGAGAGCAACCAGGTAGAGCAATGGGGTTTGTTGGTCTTGTGTTCCCCAGACTGGCAGCCCTATCATTTGAAAACTTTCCAAAAGTGCAAACCCTTGGGCTCCACTGCAAGTCTAAGCCATCAGGAAGGGGGCGGATTAGTCTGCTGTTTATCAAACCCACCAGCTGATTCTAATGCACACTCAAGTCTGAGAACCATTGGTTTGGGATTGAGTGGGTAAAATATGCTTCTGAGGACAGGGCTCCTGACCCTGCTCATCCATTTTCATTTCTTGGATATGGTAATTAATTATTTGACTATATTTGGTATTGAATACAATTGAAATTTTTCATACTCCATAAGGTAAGTGTAGAAATCATAGCAGACTTAAAAAATGCTATTCCTTGCTTTCACTTTTACACACACATGCACTCCACACACACACACACACACACACACACACACACTGAATTAAGAAAGAGAATAGCACTGAAAGTTAGAAAAGCAAGGAAGGGAGCAGAAAAGATAAACAACAAATAGAAAACTAAGATTGAAATGATAAGCTCAAAGATAGGTTAAGACTGTTTTGAGAACATTACACTTAGTAGAAGATCAAAACAAGGCCAAGGAATAAACGTCATGCATGACTACAGAGTGTAGGTAAATTGTCACATTTGTTACCAGGACTGGTCAGTGTCTTCATATCAATGAGTTTTATCTATTTCATTTATGTCATCTTTTAGGCCTGAATAAAATTAAGAAATTGTGAGATGTATTTCCCAATTATCTACTCCCCAATTATGATGTGATTGTCAGGCAAGTCCCTTACAGTACTTGCAGTTCCCCAAGTTTTATCTTAGGAGAAAGTGGGTCTCTTCCCTTCCTCTAGTCTGCTCAGGGAAGTCTCTCTCCTGAGTCTTCCGGTACCTCCCATCCTTCCCAGAGCCCACATCCAGTGGGTCAGGAAGCAGGCTGCTAGGGAAGACAGCAGGCTTCAATTCCAAGCATTGCTGCAGCCAGACAGACCCTGAATTTGGGATAAAGAATCCTAGTTTCTTGAGCAGTGGGGAGAGGTTTTGAAAGAGATGAATGGGAGCATACTTATCTTTTAAAGCTTCCTGTTTTTCCCCTACCTCAATATAAAGCATGCCTTTTGCCCTTAAAACTTTGTAACTCTCAGCATTGAAACCTGTTTTGTGACATTTACCTGAAACACTTTAGACTTTGATATAATTTTTATGAGTCATAGGCAGGGAACAGCTCCTCCGTAACTATTAATATCTGGCATGTTGTAGGCCTCCTCTAAGACAGTTTGTACAGAGAAGGTCATGTAGACAATGGGAACTTTTAGCTAGAATAAAATCTAGAGATTTCAGTTTGTGGACTAGAAAGTTGAGGCTTAAGGTTATCAGTTATTTGAAGATGTACCCTTAACCCTGCCCTGTTTCAGAAGTATCTAAATATAATACTGACATTTCTCCCAAAGTTACTCTTCTTCAAGTTTGTTTTCAAAATTTGAGCTAAGTATAGTCTTTTTATAATGTTCAAAACCAGGACCACCAACTGGCTAATGCACATTTGGGTGGTAAACTTTACCTTCCTGATAATGATGAGCACACCTGCCAGCTACTAGCAGTCCAGAGCAGAACTTAACTGCTGCAAGCCCCTGCATGACAGTGTGACAAAGGTGTTTGTTATGACTGTAAAGATGCTATGTTAGCTGTTTGAACTAAATCTGTTGAACTGCTGATGCCAGGGTAGTAGCAGCAGACCGGACATCAATGAATTTCCAATTTGAGGAAGATGTGTTCTCTGACTCTTGGCATATAATCCTCAGGATTGTAATCTCAAAATCCTTTCCTCCCATCTTAGACGAATACTTTTTGGAACCCCTTTTATCATCAGTGGGAGGGGGTGGGTTGAAAGTTGCGTCTGTACGTGTTTTCTGTGCTAATCTGAGAGCTGGACTCAACCCCAGGACTTGGGTCACTTACACACAGAGATCTCATTGTGAGGGGGGAGGAAAATGGCAGCTCCTCAGCTGCACTTTGAAATTCTGCATTAAAAAAAAAACACCAGTATTCATAAGCCTCTTATTTAATGAATGAATCCCTTTGTATTTACATCCTTCACAATTCAGGGAACAAATAGGGTTTAGTTGCTAGAAAGTGAAAACTTCAAGCTCATCAGAATGGGGGAAATAGTAGGCAATTTAGATGAACAGTGGCAATGGCTCCATCCCAATTCCTTGGTACCTGCTCCTAAGGGCATGCCAATCAATGCTTTATTTTTCAGTGTCTGCACTTCCAATTTAGAGCATTATCCAAAAAGGAGCAGCACGATGCCGACCAACGTAAATCTGTATTCAGCTGGTGTGCTCACCTGAAATCGGGAAACAAAGAAACAGAACAACTAGTGATGTTTGGTAATTGCCAGTTGCCAATGAGTGTCCTGACTACTCTCTGCCATGTGTCGTCCTCTTGCCTCCCTCCTTTTTATCTGAGATTGGTATTTACTGCTCAAGAATGAGCAAGTGGTCGAGGAAGCATTTTTAAAGAGCCAACATTATCAGAATAGATCCAATCAAAAATGTTGAGTTGATGTGATTTCAAAGTGGAAATGGAATAAATTCATTCTTGGGTTTTCCCACTCATAAGAGTAGTCTCAAGAAACTCTTCAATATTAATTAGTAGGCTGTGAATTTGGTTCTATGCAATTATCATGAGCCAGTTTTTGGAGTATGAAAGAGCTAACTTATCATATTTTTGAATTACCCATCTAGAAGTCTGCATATTTTTGTATTTCCATATTTCTTGAGTAGCACTTAATTTAATCTTAGCCCCATTTCTTTCAATAAACCATTGTCGCCTCTCATAAGCAGCACAGCTTCGCCCTCTAACTCATCTCCCCGTGAAATTGGTTTAATGAAGCAGAAAGGTATGAAGCATTAGCAACAGTGGAATCCATGTGGTAGCACTTCATTTTTCAGAGGCACTCACATTTGCACCCTAATTTATAAAATCAGCACACAAATGATTTTTATCACGGCCATTACATCAGTATAAATTACTGCCTTTTCTATAACACGGCAGTTAGTCAAACTGTTGAAATGATATCTATTAGTCAAAGGACGGGGGGAGAAGTGGGAAAGAGTTAGTGAAAATGAGGGCTGATGGTTGTCTTACAAAAACACTAATATTAATTTACCATAATGAACACCGATGGGGCATTTTGCAAACGTACAGATGAAAATTAAATGCACAAAGTGAAGCAAATAGGTCAATTTGTCCAGGACAAAGAAGGGGACCTTCAATAAACAAACGGTGCTATATAGAGACAGGCAGCGCTGCAATTAGTCAGGCGCTCCTCCTGTCCAGCGGGCAGGCCGCAGCCGCCCTGGGCAGGAGCCATTGTTGTTCTGGCCCTCGTGGGTGTCTTCATTTATCTCATTGTAGGAACTGTCAACCTGTTTTTGAGCCCCTCAGTCTCGGTGTGTCAAATGCATCCTGCCAGGGCACCCTTGGAGAGCACTACCCACTGGTATTCCATCTTTTCAGCACCGCCACCTAGGTTGCTTGCCAGAACCCAGTTGCCCCCCTTGTAAGTCAGGCAAACCTCAGCCATCCCACCTCGCTACTGTGGGCCATGTGATCGTGTGGGTGGGAAGAGTTGATAGGACCCCATGCTCTCGCTGTGAGCAGCAGTTTACTAAGCAATGGATTCATGTGCACTTTCTTTTGAAGAGGAAGAATGGGTGGATGGGTACAGGGAGAGTTTAACCTGAAGAAAATAAATTGCTCATGTGTTTCAGAAGTGAAATTAAAAAAATTGTGTACAAATCAGAATTGAGTCACATGATAACACAATCTAATAGAACATAGTTTTTTTGTTTTTGTTTTTGTTTTTTTAGAGCCTAGTATTTTCAAGGAGGCAGCTCTTCAGCAGTTGTAAAGTAGATTGAAATAAAACTGCGGACCCTTCCCAACATCACAGTTATTTGGTTGTGTTAAATGTGGTCAGTTGTTGACTAATACACTAATTTAATATTAGACAAACCATAATTACTGATATATGATATAAAAAGCCCTGTTATAGAATCTGAAATCTTTTTCCTTTGGTTGTAAATTAATCAATGTGTGAGATTTTAAACACACACACACACACACATCTGCTTCTTATCTGTCTTCACCTGAGAAAGAGGAAGGGTCTTTTCTTTAGATGATAGCCTTGTAAACGTACCTCAAACCCTAATTTCTTAAGTAGCCTTTCTTAGTTCTAAATCATGGGAAATACCACATTCAGCCAGTTTAGGATAGGGGCTAGGAAACATTATCTGTGCAAAAAGTCCAGGTAGTAAATATTTTTGGTTTTTGCATTATATTATAGTGTCTCATTCAACCCAGTCATTGTTACACAAAACAGTCATAGATAATAAATAAATAAATGGCTGTGTGGGGCTGTATTGTGATAAAATGATACTTAGAAAAGTGGACAGTGTCCTTAATTTAGCCCTTAGACCACGGTTTATGAAAATGATCAGAAAATTAACAAAACTTAAAGATGGGCCTGCAAAGTGTGATCCTGAAGCAGTATCACGGTATACTTTCAAGATAGTTCCCTTTCTTTAGTTACCCTTCTCTCTGCTCAGGTCCTAGTTGACATTTGAACTTGAACTTCATGTGAGACCTTTGGACAGGCATCTGTGTCCCTAGCTTTCTTCCGTTGGTCTTCATGTTCTCTTATAACATCATGTTTTTCTGGTTTTGAGGTTTGTTTTTATGCTTATTCATCCATTCATTCACTTATTTACTTACTTTGCAGTGCTGGAGGTCCAACTAGGGTCTCACACATACTGGGAAACCATGCTACCAACCCCTTTTTATATGTTTTTTTGAGACGGGGTCTAAGTTGCCTAGGTTGCCCTCAAACTAGCAATCATCCCGCCTCAGCCTCCTGAATAGTTGAGATTTCCAGTGTACCCCACCATCCCCAGCTTGGCTGTCTATCATAGTGTCCATTGCTTTTGATCTTTATGTACTCTTTTTGACTGGTTATTCAGGCCTTACTCTTGGGTTCCAGACACAACATTTGTTATAGTCAATGTCTGCAAGAGAAATAGATTTAATTCAGGATACAAAAATTTACAAGGTTAACTGACAACAGTCACCCACAGAATCAAATATAGGAAAGTGCAAGAGATCTGTCCATGCACTAGAGATCCAAATAATCCAGCCGAAGGCCTGGAGCCCACGGCAATGTCCAATACCAGTCTGTATCAGGAAGCCGAGGAATCTGTGATAAAAACTGAAGGGTCTGCACTGGAAAGCCAAGGGCCAGTGCTGGAGGCTAGAGGGTCTGCACCAGCAGGCCGAAAGACCAGTGCTGGAAGCTGAAGAATCTATGCCAAGAACCAGGAGATGATACTCAAGGCAAAGGTGAAAACCAGGCCTGCTTCAAAGAGAACAGGAGCCTTCTTTGGTGATGGTGAGGACCAGAGCTAAGCCAAAGCCCCTTGGAGAAAAATCCTTAACAACAAAGCTCTTCTAAGGAACATCAGTTGAAATCCTTCCCACCTGTTCTCCTTTTATACCATTCCAACAACAAGAAGACTCCTTAAGTGGGTCTCCCATGCCCAGCACCATACTGATTCAATTCAGCTAGGTGTTCCCACTCACCCTGATGATTAGTCGAGTAAGTACCACAACCCACCTCTTGGCTACTTCCTATTACCTATAGCTCAGAATTCCCTGGCCCCATAGTGGGCTATTGGTTCTTCTCGGTTCTCTCCTAGACTCAAATCCATTCAAACCCTGAGGTGTTCTTTCTTTCATCTGTTGCTTTAACTTGGCACTGTTCTCAAACCTGAAGAGTTTTACAAAAGGGAGACTAATATCACAAAGTACGCTGAGCAGGTCTTCATGTTCCACAGAGCCCTTGGCGGCAGTCAAAGAAGTGGCACATGTCCATTTGTTCACTCTTTCCACATAGGTACCTGCACACAGTACACGTTTATTGAACACTATCTTCCATTCTGGTTATTATTTTTATGTACATTAGCTCATTTCATTCTTACAGGTATCTTGTTAAGGCATGTGTTATATTTTTATTATTTTATCAGTATGTTCCCCATTTTACGGATGAGAAAACGAAGGCCCAGAGTAGCTTAATTATCCTTCCCAAGATTGTCCAGAGAGAAAGTAGCTAAGTCCAGATTTATACCCAGATCGATCTGAACTGGAGCCACATTCTCATCATCACATTGGCACAGAGGTTGCTCCTTCTGATAAGATACTTGCCCAAGAAATTCTGAGTAACAGAGAATTTGTTGCTTTAGGTTTGTGCTATTTTCTTGTCCTCCTTTGCTGTCTATAGGTTGGTGCATCACTCTGTGTACTGATATCCTTAAGTCTATAGGCCTTGGAGAAGCATCTCGTATTCTTGATCCAAGCCTCTACATTAGAAGGATAGCTTCATACAGACAGCCTGAACTACTGTATAAGTCAGTTTTCCCATCACTGGGACACAATACCTGACACATACATTTTACAAGGGGAGAGGTTTAATTTGACTCATGGCTTCATGGGTTCAAAACAGAATTGTGCTTTCCTAATCCCTTGGGCATTTCTAAAGCCACTCAAATTGACATAATTAAGGTTAACTGTCACAACTATAGGCACACAAATCTGATTCATTATCTAGCTCTGAACTTTCTTAACTATGTAACACTGAAAATGTTACTTGATCTCTCTGGGGCTATGTCTATTTATTTTTAAAAGAAGAGACAATGCTAGGACTCACCTCACAGGGTTATTATGAGAAAGGAAAGAAAGAATAAACATAAAGTCATTGGACCAGAGTCCGCTACAGAATATTTGCTATACAATTCTTGGCTGCCATCAGTGGCCCATTTCCCCATCTGCCTTGATGGCCACTGACCCTCCCTCATGGTGATATGTCATCCCATTTGGCGTTTGAGGGACAACCTAGGCTTTATACTCTGGCTGATCTTTTTAATTCAGCTATCACTCACTCAATATTATTATATTTTAATAACAACCTTATTGAGATGTATTCACATAGGGTACAATTTTCCTATTGAAAGTGTACAATTCAGTGGATTGCTTAGGTGGCCATAATAAAATATAAATTACTGGGTGGCTTAAAAAACATAAATTTATTATCTCATAGTTTGGGGCGACCTATAAGTCCAAGATCAAGGTGCTAACCGATTCTGTTTCTGAGAAGGGCTGTCTTACTGGCTTGCAGTCAGTCTTCTTTTCACTGTGTCCTCATATAAAACAAGTGTTCTTTCTGTTCTCTGGTGTGTTTTCCTATAAGAAAATTAATCCTATCGGATCAGGACCTCGTCTTTATGACCTTATTTAATATTAATTACTCTCTGATAGGCCCCATCTCCAAATATAATCGCAATGAGGGTTTCAGTTTCAACATGAATTTGTGGGGGACACAATTCTGCCCATAGCAATCATGAAAACATCAGCAAAATCAACTTTAAAACATTTTTATCAATGCCAAAAAAAATGTCCTTTACAAGTCACTTTTTATTACCCCAAACCCTTCAAGTCCCAAGCAACCTCTAATCTATATTCAGTCCCTAGATTGATCTATTCTGGACATTTCATATGAGTAGAATCTTACGTAGTCTTTTATGATAGGCTTCTTTTACTTAGCATAATATTTTCAAATTCTTTCGACCATTCTGGCTTCAAATCAAATTGGATGAGTACCAGATCAAATTAAATGGTTAGGTTCAATGTTGACCTTATGGGAAAATTTGATTCAGTTGCCATCCAATTTGTTTTGTGACCAGACTTGTAGAAAGAATGAAGTTCGTGAGGTAAGGCATCACTCTATATGCAACCCACACATGTGACGAATAACTTCTTTGCAGTATGCATAAAGAACTCTCAAAACTCAACACCAAAAATACAAACAATTCAGTACCACACTGGGAACTATTTCATTGAGAAGGACACATAGGTAAGAAAAAAATGGATGAAAAGATGTTCTACATCACTAGTTGTTATGGGCTGAATGTCACCCCCACAGATTCATCTGTTGAAATTCTTACTTTAAATGTGACATGTGGAGTTTGGGCCTTTCAGACATAATTAGTTCAAGAGCTCATGAGTGGGATTAGTGCCTTATAAGGAGAGATACTAGAGCATGCTTTGTTTCACTTTGCTTTCTGCCATGTGTGAATATGAAAAGACAGACTATCTGCAAACCAGAAATTGGGTGCTTATCAGACACTAGATCTACTGGCACCTTGATCATGGATTTTCAGCTGCTGCCAAACCTGTAAGGTGTAAGTGTTACTTAAGCCAAGCAGTCACTGGTGAGTTGTTATAGCAGCCTGAATTTAGGACAGTGACCATTAGAAAAATGCAAATTAAAATCACAGTGCAGTGTCACTGCACACCTGTTAGAATGACCAACAAAAAATGCAAAATACATGGGAGGATGGAAAGAACCTGTCTCCCTGACTCACTGCTGGTAGAAATCTAAAATGGTATCGGCTCTAAGTGTTTCATAATTCCTTATAAAACTAACCCATACAACTCACAACTGCATTCTTGAGGATTTATCCCAGAGCAGTGAAAACATACATCAGTGAAAATATCTGTATGCCAAACTTTATAGATGCTTTGTATTAACAGCAAAAAGTTTGGAAGAGTCCTGATATCTATCAATGGGTTAATAGTTAAAACAACCTTCATATCACGGTGTACTACTCAGGTCTAAAGAAGTAATTAACTATTGCTACAGGAGACAACCTGGATGAATATTCAAGGATTTACAGTCTTATATTTAAAAAGCTTTTCCCAAAAGGTACATAACAAACGGTTCCATCTGTATAACATTCTTTTTGTTTTTTTCATACTAGGAATGGAACTCAGGACCTTGTGCTTGCCAGGCAGGCACTGTGCTGCTGAACTATATCCCTGGCTGTATAACATTCTTGATATGGTAAAACTGATGAAGTTTTAGAAATGAGTGGATTAATGGTCAGATGCACAGGAAAAAAAGTTAGCAGAAACTGTCACAGAACAAGCCCAACTGTCTAGACAAAGACTTTAAATCAAGCTGTCTTAATAGGGGTCAATGATTTTAAGGAAGCTATGGAAATAGGACTAAAGGAAATCAAGACAATAATGTTTGCCATATATATCAACAAAGAGAGAGAAATTATGACAGAGCCAGGCATTGTACACACCCATAATCTCAGCACTCTGGGAGGTTTAGGCAGGGTTACAAATTTGAATTTAGCTTGGGAAATTTAGTGACCTTGAGAAATCCTGTCTCAAAATAAAAAGCTAAAAAAAAGAGGTGGAAATGTGGTCCAGAATGAAGGCCTGTGTTCAGTCAGCAGTATAATAAAAATAAAGGAATTATAAAAAGGAATGAAATAGAAATTCTATAGCTTAAAAGTATAATAATTGAAGTTAGACAATTATGAGAGGGATTCCACAACAGATTTGATCAGGCAGAAAATATAATCATCTCAGTTGAAAATATGTCCATTGAGATTATCCAGTCTGAGGAGCAGAAGTAAAAAAGAACAAAATAAAATTAATAGGCTAACTCGTTGTTGTATTATTATTCATAGTGTTCTTTTATAATCCTTTTATTTCTGTAACATATGTAGTGTCTTAGTTACTTTTCTCTCATTGCTGAGACAAAATAACTGATGCCCAAAACTATGGAAAGAAAGGGTTTATTTAGCTCATAGTTTGTGAAGGTTTCAGCCCATAATCAAATGGCTCCAAGGCAGGGTGGCATGGCACAGGGGCAACAGGCCAAGGCAACATAAGACAGCAAAAGCAACAAGAGCAAGAGACACAGAGAGAGAGAGAGAGAGAGAGAGAGAGAGAGAGAGAGAGAGAGAGAACCTCTTTCCTCCCTTACATTGTGTGCAGGCTACCCACCCCAGGGCAAGTGTAGTGCTCACACACATGATCCCAGCATTGGACCATGAATCAATTACAAACTCTAGAAGCCCGCCTCCAAAACACACCTCTATGACTGTATGAGGTGTTGGGGGGACATTCAGACACAAACCATAACATGTAGTAATAATTCCACTTCTATTTATTATTTTATTAAGTTGAAAATTCTCTCATTATTTCCTCATCAGTCTAGTGAGGAAAATTTAAGGAAGAATCAATATCAATCCTTAAACTCTTGCAACAAACAGAAGAAAGAACACCCTCTGCACTCATTTTATGAAATCAGCATCATCCTTATATCCAAGACACCGTAAAGAGGAAAAGTACAGACCAATATCCCTGATAAACAGGTACATAAACCTATAATAAAATACCAGCATATCAAATGCAAGGATACATTTAAAAGGCTAACACAGCAAGACCAAGTGAGATTTACCCCAGGGATGCAAGGATGAACCTGTGTACATCAATGAACATGATGCATCGTATTAACAAAATGAAACAAAAAATCCAACAATTATTTCTATTATTTTTCTATTCATATTATTTTGACTTTATTGTTCAACCCACTTGTTTACAGTTGTATTAATTTCAGTTTTTATATGTTCCTGTTGTTGATTATTACTTTCTATTGTAGTATGAAGAATCATGGTGTGATTTAACCTTTTAATTTATTGAAACTTATTTTGTGACCTAACATATGGCCTGTACTGGAGAACATTCCAGTGCACTTGGAAAAATGCATACTTTTCTGTTGTTAAGTGGTATAATCTACATGCCAGAGGTGGTGAACCTATTGCATGTGCAGTATTTGTTTTTGTTTTAAGATAAAATATGTTAATGCATGAGTTGTTTTTCTAAACTGAAACCTCAGTATTCAGGTTTAATTGCAGTGTTGGCACTTTGCTGTAAGTAAGTGAGTTTGGGGTTGCGGTTTAGGCACTTGTCTCTAAAACGTTCACCATTACTGCTATGTACTGTATGTCTGTTAGTTTTCATTGGTTTAAAGTGTTTTTCAAGTCCCCCGTGTACTTACTGATCTTCAGTCTACTTGTTATTAGATAATTTGGAAATTGAAACCTCCAAGTATAATTAGGCAGCAGTCGATCACTCCCTTTAATTCCATCAATTTTTCCTTCCTTTCAATACTACGGAAAATTCTGCTCTTTTGCAACCCTTTTCACCCTTTTTGTTGTCATTGTCACAAATGATAGCTGTATATGTTGTGTGCCCAACAAAGGTTTAGAATCATTGTGTTATATATTTGCCTTTTAAATCATATAGAATAAAAGAAGAGGATGCAAAACCAAAAGTGCAGTACTTATCTATTTTCCATGTATTTATGTAGCTACCTTTAATATTTTTCTTTATTTCTTTCTTTGGCTTTGACTTTTTGCCCCACACTTTAATTTATAAACTACCTACAAAGCCACAGTAATCAAAGCAATATGATATTACTTGTATTGGTCACCTTTCTATTCCTGTAACCAAACACCTGACATTCACAACGTTAAGAAGAGGCTTAATTTGGTTCATGGTTTAAGAGGTTTGAGTCCGTGACTGACTGGCTCCAAGGCAGAAACATCATGGTAGAAGGAGTGGCAGAGGGAATACTACTTATCTCATGGGAGCCAGGATGCAAAATGAGAAAATAAAAAGCCAGAGAAAAGATATATCCTTTAAAGGCATACCCTAAAGACCTACTTCCTTCAAATAGGCCCAACTTCCTAATAGCCCATTCAGCTATGAGCTCATCAATGGATTAATGGCTAATTGGTTGTTGCCCTCAGTATATGACATATTTGTATTTAAGTAGACATATAAATCAATGAAATAAAATTGAGAGTCCAAAAATACACGTAAATTTATTATTAGCTTATTTTCAACAAAAGGGGGAATGGATAGTCTTCTCAATAAATGATGCCTGGTCTACTGATCTCCAGGTGCAAAAGATTGCAAATTGGATCCCTAGTTCACACCATATACAAAAATTAATGCAAAATGGGCCAAAGACATAAATGCAAGAACTAACAATATAAAACTCTTACAAAAAATCCTAGGAATAATTCTTTAAAACCTTAGAGTTAGTAATATATTCTTAGATATGATACCAAAATATAAGCAATACAAGCAACAGAAGCTAGAGTTCATCAAAATCCAAAACTTGGGCTTCAGAAGGCATGATCAAGATAGTGGAAAGCTAACCATTATGGTTTGAATCAGAATTGTCCCCACAAAGTTTCATGTTTTTATAGAGCTGATTGGATTATGGGGTTGCTACAGCTGACTTGCTGTTAGAGGATGGGGCCTGGTTGGAGGTAGATCACTAGAGGGTAAACTTGGAAGAGTGTATGCTCCTCCCTTTTCTCTCTCCTCCCTGGCTGCCATGATGGGAGCAATTTTCCTCCTTCAGACCCACTCTGCCCTTCCTGCCTTGGAGCCAGCTGTCCATGGATTGACACCTTTCAAAACTGTGAGCCATTATAATCCTTTCATCCTTAAATCGTTGGCTTTAGGAATTGTGATACCTATGTAGAGTATTTCCAACAAGCTGGTGTGCGAATGTAAAAAGGTATAATTTTCAAGGAAAATAGTTTGGTGGTTCCCTTCAAATGTTAAGCATAGAATTACCATGTAACCATGTGACATATAATTATAAACTATATTCCTCCTATGGTTTGGAGGCAGTTTGTCCTGCAGGGTTCAAGTGTTAGAGGCTTGGTTCTTAGTGTGGCAATTTGAAAGGTGGTGAAACCTTTAAGAGATGGAGCCTGAAAGATAATCCTGAGGCATTCATAGGTAAGTGGATGCAACTTGAGAACATAATGTTAGGTGAAATAAATCAGACACACATGTTCAAATATCGCATGGTTTCTCTTATATGAGGAGCACAAATAAAGAACAAAATACAAGAGAGATAAATAGGAAATAGGGAGAAATTCAAATAATTCCCCAAATTACAAATTTCATTGTTTTAAAAAATGTTTCAATATATATGCTAATTGGTTTCATTTATACTACTAGTTTATCATTGAAAAGAAAGATTAGTGTTAGTATTGGTTTCATTTTTTAAGAATGTTTTTGGTTTTTGTTTTGTACTCTTAGTAACTAATTTGAAGATAACAATATGCAGTGTAATAACTATTGTTATTCTCTTATTTGATTGTGAATTTTTTTTATTTTCTTATAAAATAAAAAAAAATTCAAAAGATATGGAGCCTAGTGGGAGCTCCGTAAATTGCTGAGGAGCCTTCACTCAGAAGAGATTAAGGCCATTCTAATAGGACTCTGAGTTAGTTGTCATAACAGGAAGTTGTTATAAAAGTCTGAGACTGGCACTAAATTTCTCTCTGGCCTCCTATCTGGCAATGGGTTCTCCCACATGTGCAACCACTATTATAACACCATCTGCCATGAGACCTACATCAGAACAAAACCAGTTTTGGTGCCATGACCTTGAACTTTCAGAACTATGAGCTAAACAAACCTCTTTTCTTTATAAGGTTACCTAGTCTTGGGTACTTCATTATGAAATTAAACATAAACCCAAAAGAATTTAAAGCAATTAGTCAAACAAATATCTGCACACAAATGTTTCTAGCAGGATTGTTCACATTTACCTGAAGGTGAAAACAATCCCAGATGTCTATCAACTGATGACTACACAAAACTTGGTCTATCCATGAAATAGAATATTACTGAGCCACAAAAAGGAATGGTATATTGATACATATTACAATGTGTGTGAATCTCAAAAATATTATACTAAGTGAAAGAAAGCAGACAGAAAATTTCATATATTGTATGATTCAATTTATCTAAAATATCTAGAAGAGTCAATATATATAGAGAAAAAGCAATGCTTAATTTTATGTTATGTGAATTTTATATCAATTTAAAAAGTGATCATTCTAGCTGCCAGAAAAGAATGGATTTGAAAATAGCATGAATGGGACCAGGGATATAGCTCAGCAGTACAAGCACCTGTCTGGCAAGTGCAAGATACTGAATTTGATTCTCAGTACAAAATAAAAGAAAACAGCATGAATGGAAATGAGTCCGGTTGGAAGATGAAAAACCATGGTGACCTGAATTAAAGTGATAGCAGTGGGGATGGGGAAAGGCAGAAGAGTGTGTTACTTAGGGACCCATATGTGTAGGACTTGGTGGTCAGTGAGATGAAGAATTGGTCACATATTGTGACAATGCCTGCTAACTTCTGAGCCCAGACACCTGGGTACCCAGCAACACCATTGGGATTAAAACCCATTTTGCAGCTGCAAAGCTGGAGAGGTCATTTGCTTGTCCACTGTGACACAGTGAGCCAGTAGAGAAATGTGCCCCCTACCATTCTTCTGCTCTACTGACTTCAGTTCACAAAGGAGGATTTGCACACAGTACAGCAAATATGAGTATTGACTTATTGAGAGATTGCCTGAATATTTCAAACAACTGCTTAATGGGCATCTTATTTGCATTCGTTTTAGTACTTGTGTTTGAGATTATAAAATTTTAGCCATGATTATTACATCCTGATGAAACCACATCTCTCTTCTCTGAGACTCCTGCTACCCTGGTGTCTGCTACCTTTCTTTATAATTCTATTTCTCACTGACAACCTTGAAAGACCCTTCTCTTCTTGAACCCCCAATACAACCTATTGAATATATCATAGTCCCTCTTCCTCTCTTTGAAGCAACCCAGTCATTAAGGACTGACTTTCTTGAGTCTTCTGGTACTGGGATAGGGCTGAGCTACTCAGAACACCGTCCAGTGTAAGGATAAGTAGAAGAGGGGGCTAGGCAGAAAGAAAGAAACAAAGCACAGGACTTCAGTCCCAGGTAGCAGGAGGTGGTGGGGGTGGGGGCACAGCAAAACCTCAGCTGCTAGAGAGGAAGAGCCAGGACCTTTTGTCTCATAATGTATGGAAGAGTGTGTGCATGTATGTGATGATGATGATTAAATGGTACATGGTATCAGCGAAAAATTGTCAGCACTGATGCTGATTAGGGATGCTGAAGAACTAATAGTAAGGAAGGAAACTAGAAAAATTGTTCCGAGTGTGGAAAAGTAATGCTAATCACAATCGTTTATGCGAACTGCCTACCACTTATGACTAATTACCACCCAACACAATAACCATTAGGTATATCATTAAATATGTGTCAGATTAACTTTGTTGTCAGTTTTATTTGTGATTAGAACAGTAAACTCTGCATGTATGCTTGGGCTTAATAGTTTGTTGCTCATGCAAGCACGGCTGTCAGTTCACAATTTGAAAAAAATACAAAACATTATGTTAGGGCTGGAGCGTGGCAGGCTTTGAATTCCAGGCTAAGCAGTTCATAGTTAATTTCAGAGGCAATGGGGAGCCCTTACAAAATAATCAACAAGGGAGTTATATGATCAGTGCTGTACTTTAGGAATCACAGATTGGCAGAGCTGAAAGATTCCTTAGAGATTACTCACTAAATGGTCACCAGCCAGGAGGTGCTGGCAACCACACAGGGGGTTCCGCAGGGGGTGTGAAGATTTTAGAAAGCCTAAGGGGAAACCATACATTTCTTCATAACAAGGCTCAACAGATCAACTACAATGTCAATATTATTTGCTTTGGGCTAGAATTGATCAAATCGGGTCAGTGATCAGAAGAATTGATTGGTAGTTATGAAAGAAGAATGTTTTAATGGGAAAGCAAATGAATTGTTCCTTGGCAAATAAAAATTTTAACAACAGAAATGTTTTTCTAGTCAAAAGACTCACAGGTTTAAAGGAAACAAAAGGGATCCTAGGTGGTAAAAAAAAGTCAGAAACCACTATTGTTATTCGACAAATCCTTTCATTTATAGATAGGGAAACTGAAGCTAGGGGTAGATGGAACTCACCTTATAGGAAGGTGGGTAAATGGTTTGGACAATGCAAATGGAAGGTAGGTGAAACTGAAGAGCAGAAAAGCAGTTCAGTAACAAATAAAGGTTCTTAGATGAGTGTGGTACAAATTGATCTGCAATGGAAAATGACAGATAAGAGAGATTGAAAAGGCACTTACCAGACAAGATCACTGGCTGGGTATGGAGAAGAAGAATAAGAGATTAAGAATGACTCCCAAATCCCCAGCATGGCTAAAAAGATCATTGGTGGTATCACTGATTGCATCAGAAACATAAAAAGCTAGAGGAATAAATGGTTTGGGTAGAAAGGGGAATATGAGTCAGATTTTAGACATGTTAACCTTATGTAGTTATGCTGTATGTTCAAAAAATGATGACACTGGAAATAGAAATGGTTGGCTTTTTGGCACTGCTGGGAATTGAACGCAGGGATTGCTAAGATACATCCCCAGGCCTTACTTTTTACTTCAAGGCAGGGTCTTCCTAAATTTTCCATGGCCATGAATTTACGATCTTCCGGCCTCAGCTGGTGAAGTAGCTAGGATTACAGTTGTGCACCACCATGCCTGGCAGAGTTGGCTTTAAAAAAAAAAAACACTTTATTCAGGTTTCATTGGCATACAAAGAGCTGTACATATTTAATACATACATACAATGTGATGAGTATACACCCATGAAACCGTGCCATAAATTTCTATACTACCTGGATAAATTTATCCGAGTGTTTCTTCCTGCTGTATTAATTTATTAATATATTTTAAAATAAATTCTTGGTTTTAAGTCCTGCCTTCTTTACACTGCGTAGCTTTTGATAAGGAAATGTTCCTTGATGATCAGTTTGCACACCTATAGATTTGAAATAATAATTTGCGCATGTATTTGCCTTATGGTGTAGTAAGAGGATTCAGTGGGAAGTTGAGTGTCAAGTGCCTAGCACAATATCTAGAAAATGGCAAGTACTCATTACACTTCTCTGGAGGAAGGATGGAGACGGAAATGTTTAAGAGACAAACAAGGGTGAGTTCAAGAGAAAGGGTAGATCCTGAGCTCTATTTTTAGGTCTAGCTGTAAAACACTGATGATGCTTTCTTAGCGTTTCTGAAAGGATGACATCACTAGGCTAGAATACAGGAGAAGCCATACTTGATGGGAATTTGGGGTGGAACCTAGCAAAAGAAATTGAAAGAATGGACAGAATGGAGTAGAGGACATATTGTCCAGGAAGCCAAGGAAAACAAGATTTTTTTTGGGGGGGGTAGGTACCAGGGATCAAACTCAACGACCTCATGCTTGCCAGGCAGGCACATGTGCCATTGAGCTTTATTCTCAGCAAAAACAAGATAATTTGAAAGTGGACATGGTCAATAGGGTTAAATGAATTAGCGAGATACAGGAAATGAAGAGATGAGCCCATGAGGAGGTCACTTTAAGAGACTGAAGAAAACTAGGAAGTGATTAAGAGGCTAAGAAGTGAGGATGGCAGCAGTGATAGTAAAGAAAAGGCAGCTCTTTCAACATGAGCCATGGAACAAAAGAGAAAGAGGTGACCATAATTCAAAACAGTAGTGACTCTAAGGGAGGATGACATAGGCTACTTAAAACCAGAGTATGTCATATGCCAAGAGAACAATGGAGAGAAAGAGACCAATAAAACAAAATAAAGAGATATATGTATAGATAAGGCTGTTTTAAATTATGCACAGGTAGTCCTAGGAAATTGTAACCTTAAAGATGTCCTTAATAGAGGTTGTGACAGGAAACTCAGTAGTGACTTGAGGTCATACTTGAAGCAAACAATTCCATGGAACTGTTCCCAAGTGATTCTTGATTGATTTAGTACTGAAAATCACCCAATTTTGCCTATTATCTCAGTGATGAAAGATGAAAAGCACATAATCATAGAATTCAACACTAGTTTTCTCTCTTCATTTTTCAACATAATATTTGGTGATCTAAACAGCACAGTGAAATAAGAAAACAAAATAAAAGGCATATGGGCTACAAAGGAAGAAATGAAACCCCTATTTGCAAATGACATGACTGTATCTACAGGAAAATCTGCACCAGGCATGGTGGGGCTTATGTCTAATTCCAGCTACTTGGGTGGCTGGCGCAGGAGGATCACAAGTTTGAGTCCAGTTTGGGCAACTTAGTGAGACCCTCTCTCCAAATAAAATTTTTCAAAAGGGGTAGGGGTGTAGCTAGTGGTAGAATAATAGCTTAGTAACCCTCAGTACTGACAAAGGAAGGAAAATTTCAAGGAATCTATATAGAGACACCCAGAACTAATAAAGAAGTTTAGCAATGTCACAGCATATAAGAACGATGCACAAAAATCAATCGAATTTCTAAATGTTAACAAT
Organism: Dasyprocta punctata; assembly: GCA_004363535.1. Taxonomy (NCBI): domain Eukaryota; kingdom Metazoa; phylum Chordata; class Mammalia; order Rodentia; family Dasyproctidae; genus Dasyprocta; species Dasyprocta punctata. The sequence continues at coordinate 61,365 of RJWM01009113.1, forward strand.
GAACATGTGGAAACCAAAACTAAAAACACAATGCCATTTATAACCACTCCAAAGAGAATGAAATATGATATAAACACTTAAAAAAGTACATACTATGCTGAATGTTATAAAATGCTGAGGAAAGACATCAGAAAACATGTAAATAAATGGGCAAATTAAAATGTACTGTATGTATGGATTGGAAGTCTCAACATAGTAATGATGTTAATTTCCCCTCTTCATCTATAATTCTATCAAAATCCCAGTGACATTTTATTATAGATGCAGATTTACTTATTTTTAAATTTTACATGGAACGTTGTAATCCCTAGAACAGCTATAATAACCTTGTAAAAGAAAAAAATGGAATAAACCATCCTACCTGTTACTAAGCCTTACTATATAAAGGAATGAAAAAACAGCATCACAATTGACAGAATGACAAGCATATAAATTAATGGCAGGAAATAGAATCCAATTCGACAGAAAAAAGTTAGTGTTTTCTAATGAAACTGCTAGCTACTGAAACAACGTATTAAAAGCAATAAAGAAAATATAGCCTTTTATAGCAAAAAGACTAGTTGCTAAAAAGGCTAGGTACTTGAAAAGGGGGGATATACATAGGCAAAAAGAGAAGGAGGGAGAGAAATAGGAAAGAAGGAGGGAAGGAAGGAGGGGATGGAGGGGGGATGTCTGAGTTGAACATTATGCAAAATTGACTAAAAAGAACCACAAATTTAAGTGTAAAATTATGACAGTTTTAGGAGAAAAATCTTGAGGAAACAATCAGTAGATTTGAAAACAAAGTTACTACACTCTACAAAAGGAAAAAGTAATAAATTGGAATTGCTTTATTAAAATTTGAAGATTTTGTTATGTGAAATACCCCATTAAGAAAATGGAAAAGGCCCAAATGTTTTTCAGTAGGTGTTATGGTTTGTGTCTAGTTGTCCCCGCTCAAGCCTCATGTGGCTATAGAGCTTTTTCAGTGATGTCTGAATCTAGAGTGTGTGATGCTGGAATTAAGGGTGTGTGATTAGTAAATCAGTCCACTGGTTTGGCATTGTTCTGCTCTAGGATGGATAGCCTGCATACAATATAAGAGACCGAAAGAGTCTTGTCTCCCTCTTGCTTGTTTTTGCTGTCTTCTGCCATCATGAACTATTTCTCCTCTGTGATGCCTCTCTACCAAGCCACTCTACCTTGGAGCCAGCAGATTATGGACTGAAACTTCTACAAACTGTGAGCTAAATAAATGTTTCCCCTTTAACTTTGGCTGTTGGGTATTTTGTCTCAGCAACAAGAGAAAAGTAACTAACACAGTAGCTTATTGGTTAAACAAATTGTGCTATATACATTCCATGGAATACTACTCAGCAATAAAAATGAATGGATTATTAATGCGTATCACACTAGGGTGGCTTTCTAGGGATTTTTACTGAGTGAGATCCTGAGAGAAAAAGTGCATTTATTTAATGTTCTTGGAATGATACAAATTTTATAAATGAAAAACAGATTAGTGGATCCAGTGTTTAGGGATGTGAGAATGGGCATAGAAGGAGGTAGACATGGTTATAATAGAATAACACAAGGGGTCTCTATGGTGACAGAATGTTTATTTTGACTGTAGTGGTAGATATACTAACCTACGTGTGGTAAAACTGTATACAAATATGTATCATATCCAAGTGAGCACAAGTCCAGCTGGAGAAATCTTGATACAATTGGTAGGCTAATGTCCATATCCTAGTTAGGGTACCTTGCTGGTTTTGCAAGATGTCATCATTGGAATAAACCAGGTAATGGGCATACTAGATCTCTCTGTAACACATGCATGCAAATCTACATCGAAAATTTCAATTTAAAAACAAGCAATGACTCTAGTTGCCATGAGAAAATGGATTTCAAAATGGTGTGCATACAAAGAGGAGGACTACTCAGAAGGCTATCACAGTCCTCCAATGAGAAATGATGGTCACTTTAATTAAGTTACTGGCAGTGGGATGGAGGCAAGTAGAATAATTCAATTTATTTACACAGTAGTGTATATAGGACATGGTAGCCAAAGACACAAAGACTGGGTGAAAAGCACTGAAGTCCTTTCCAAGATGTTGAAGCTAAACACCTTAGAGAACAGCAAGAATTGAGATTAAAGCCCATTTTATACAAAATGTATATGAAGAAAACTGTAAGACTGGAATGAAAGAAATCTAATGCAATTCTAAATAAATGAAAAGATAGTTCATGTACATGGAGGGGAAGACTCAGTATCATCAAGGTGTCTGCTTTACCCATCTTAAATTATAGATACAACATAATCCAAATCAGAATCTCAGCAAGTCATTTTGTGGACATTTTGTTGGTGGGCTGGACCTACCCAACTTCAACACTTACTATAAAGGTACAGTAATCAACATAGTGTGGTAATGGTAAAAGAATAGACAAATAGATCAATGGAAGAAAATAATCCAGAAACAGACCTAGGTAAATATAGACAACTGATCTTTGGCCAACAAACAAAGGCCATTAATGGAGAAAAGATACTTTTTTTCAACAAACAGTGCTAGAACAACTAGATATCCTCATGCAAAAAATAATAATGGTCACAGCAATCTAGACACAGATCTTATATCCTTATTGATGATTAATTCAAAATATACCATAGATTTCAAATTGTATAGTTGTATAGAACTACAAAACTTCTATAAGACAACACAGAATATCTAGATGCTCTTGGATTTGAAGATGATATTTTACATACATGATAAGCCAAGTTTCATGAGAGGAAAGATTGATAAGCTGGACTTCACAAAAATTAAAAATCATCTGCTTTATGAAAGAAAGGAGAATGAAAATACAAGGTTCAGTCTGGGAGAAAATATTTGCAAAACCTCTGATGAAGAACTGGCATCCAAAAATGTACAAAGAACTTTTAAACTCAACAATACGAAAGCAAACAAACCAGCAAAAAATGAGCAAAGTCTATGAAAAATGCTCAACTTGATTTGTCATTAGAGCATTGTAAATTAAAACAACAATAAGAAGCATGATGCATATTTTAGAATGGCTAAAATCCAAAGCCCTGATAGCATCCAGTGTTGTGATGCAACAGGAACTCTCATTCATTGTTGGTGAACATGCAAAAATAATCAGATTATAAATGTTATCACGATCCCCCAAAGAAATTTTGTACTTATTAGCAATAAATCCTCATCTTCTCACTCTCTCCCAGCCCTGGGCAACCACTAATCTACTTTTTGTTACTGTAACTGTGCCTCTTCTGGATATGGCTTGTAAATGATATGACATGTTATGTTAGGCTATGAAATAATATGATATATAGCTTTTATGGGTAACATCTTTCACTTAGCATACATTCAAACAGTCTGTGTTGTAGCATGTGTCAATATTTTATTCTTTTTAATGTGGTAAAATGTATGTAACAAAGTTTATCATTTTAATCGTTTTTAAATATAATTAGTAGCATGAAGTATATTGACACTGTTGACAAATCCATTACCACCATTTATCTCCAGAATTTTTCATCATGCAAACTGAAGCTCTGTACCCATTAAACAGTAATTCTCCATTCATCTCTCTTTCAAGTCCCTGCTTCAATTTAAAAAAAAAAACCTGTTCTACTTTCTATCTCTGTGAATCTTACTATTTTACTTATCTCATATACGTGTAATTATACAATATTTGTCTTTTGTGTCTGGCTTACTTGGTTGAATAATATTCTAGTGTATGGAGGTCACTCTTTTTTGTTTATCAATTCATCAGATATTTATATGGTCATTTGTTCATCCATTCACCAGTTTCTACTTTTTGACTATTATGAACAATTTTGCTATGACTGTTAGTGTACACATTTTTTATCTTTTTTTTTTAGACAAGGTCTTGCTATGCAGTTCAGGCTGGTCTTGAGCTCACTTTGTATCCCAGGCTGGTCTCAAACTTGCAATGATCCTCTTGCCTCAGCCTCCCAAGTGTTGGGACTACAGGCGTGCACCACCATGCCCAGCTCAAGTGTATGCATATTTGTGTGGACATACATTTTTATTTTGCTTGGTCATATACGTAGGAATGGAGATTGTCAGGTCACATGGTAACTATATGTTTAGATTTCTGAGGAAATGCCAAAATTCCTACCTATGATGGAGGAGAGTTCCAATTTCTCTTATCCTTGCCTACACATGCTATTAACTGTTTTCCTTTTTAAAAAGTCATCCTAATGCATATGAAGTAGTATTTTGTTGTTGTTTGATTCTGAATTTCCCTAATGACTAATTGTGTTACAAATTTTTCCTGCATTTGTTGGCCATTTGTATATCTTTGCATAAGTGTACATTCAAATGCTTTATTTATTAAAGTGCGTTGCTTGCCTTTTTATTATTGGATTGTAAGAGTTCCTTATAGTTTCAAGATACAGACCCCTTACTAGATATGTGATTTTTCAAATACTGTCTCCCATATTTTCACTTTCTTAATAGCATCATTTGAATCACAAAATGTTAATTTTCAAAAAGTCCCGTTTATTTTTTTAAATTATTTTTATATTTAGTATCATGTCTACAAAACTGTTGCATAATTCAAGGCCATGGAGATTTACACTGAAGTTTTTTTCTAAGAGTTTTGCAGGTTTAGCATTTACACTTAACTTATTTTGAGTTGATTTTTGTATCTGGTAAAAGAAAAAGTCCAATTTGATTCTACTGCATGTAGATATCCAGTTGTCCAGAATATTTCTGAAAAAGACACTTCATTTTTCTCATTGAATCATCTTGATGTTCTTGTAAAAAACAGTTTATTATAAATGCTAGGCTTTATTGCTGGAGTCATAATTCTACTGAATTGATCTATATGTCAATATGCTTATGCCACTACCATTTTTAAATTAACATGCATTAACTTACACGTTAATGGGGTTTAGTGTGATATTTCCATACATACATAGAGTGTAAATCAATCAATCTGACCACCCTTTTCCCACCCACTCACTCACCCTTCCCAGTCTCTAATAATCACTACACTATTTACAGGTTGACTGCTTTTAACTTTCACATATCAGGGAGAACATGTGATATTTGTCTTTCTGAGCCTTATTTTACTCAATATTATAATATCAAGATCCATTTTTCTTCAAGTGATCAAATTTTGTTCTTTTTTATGTCTGAATAATACTCTGCTGTACATATATATCACATTTACCCTATCCATTCACCTGTTGATGAGCACCTGGACTGATTCCACATCATATCTATTGGGATTAGTGCCTCAGTAGACATGGATATATGTGTGTATCACTTTGGTATGCTGACTTCATTTCATTCAGATGTATATCCAGCAGTGGGAGAGCTGTAATATGTTGTAGATAAATTTTTAGATTTTGAGAAAATGCCATACTGATTTCCATAATGGTTGTAGTAATTTACATTCATTCCAATAGTATATGAGAGTTCCTTTCCCCCCACATCCTTACAAGCATTTGTTATTTTTATTTTTACAGTAGTCATTCTAACTGGGGTAAGTTGGTACAGCATGGGAATTTTGATTTGCATTTTCCTGATAGCTAGTGCTAATTGAGGATTTTTCATGTATTTATTGACCATTTGTATTTTTTTAGAAATAGCTACTTAAGTCATACTGTCTAGATTAATGTGACTTTGTAATTTTGAACTTGGAAAGTGTGAGTCTAACAAATTTATTTTCTTTTTCAATATTGTTTTTGCTTTTCTGGGCCCCTTGTTTTACCATTTAAGTTTTTTAAGGTTAACCTTTTGTATTTCTGAAAAAAACACCCAAGATTTTCTTACTTTTTTGGGAGAGGGAGTACCAGGAATCAAACTCAGGACTTCATGCTTGCCAGGCAGGCACTGTACCGCCGAGCTAAATCCCCAGCCCCTTGAGATTTTCAAAGGCATTGTGTTTATATTTAGATCAGTTTCAGGAGATTTTTCATCCCAACAATATTTGACCTTCCAAATTACGAAAATTAGATATATTTCAATTTATTTAGATCCTCTTCAGTTTCTCTCACAGTGTTTTGTAGATTTCAGTGTACAGATTCTGTATCTCCTTGGTTAAATTTATTTTAAAATAATTTAGTTTTGTTGCTATTACAATTTTTATTGTTTTGGGTATTTTTATAAACTAAGGTATAGTTGCTAATAAAATATGTATATTTATGGTGTATAATGTTTTCATATACATATCTTTTATGAAATAGTTAAATCATGCTAACATATCTATCACCTCACATATTTATTTACTTTCTGTCATGAGAACGTTTAAGATCTATTCTCTCAGAAATTTTCAAGTATACAGTACATTATTATTAACTACAGTCACTTTGCTGTAGAGTAAATCTCCGAAATGTATTTATCCTAACTGAAACATCATACACTTTGACAAACCCCTGCTCCTGGTAATCATCATTTAGATCTCTGCTCCTATGAATTTGACTTTTCATATACAAGTAAGTTCATGCAGTATTTGTCTTCCTGCGCCTGGCTTAGTTCATTTGACTTAATGGTTTCCAAGTTCATTCACGTTGCTGAAAATGACAAGATTTCCTTTTAAAGGTTGAATAGTATTCCACTGTGATTGTGTACAACATTTTCTTTATCCATTCATCCATCTGTAAATACTTAGGTTGGTTCTACAGTTTGGTTATTGTAAGTGATGCAATAAACGTAGGAGTAAAGATGTCTCTTTGACCTACTGATTTCATTTCATTTTGATATATATAGCCAGGAACGAGACTGCTAGGTCACATGGCAGTTCTATTTTTAGTTTTATGAGGACCCTACATACTGTTTTCTATAATGGCTGTACTAATTTCTATCCCTACTGATGGTGTGCGATGGCTTCCTTTTCGTCACATTCTTGCCAGCATTTACCTTTCTTTTTTTTCATAATAGTCATTCTACATTGTGGTTTTATAAACTGAATTGTTTTATCAATTTCCTTTTGGGACTGTTCTTTGCATAGTATAAAATACAATTCTGTGTGAAGTTTTTCTATCCTGAAATTTCACTAAATTTGTTCACTAACCTTAACAGGGTTTTGTGTTTGTTTTTGTTTTGTTTTTGTAGGCAGTTTGGTATATTCTATACATAATATCATGCCATTTGGAAATAGACGGCTTTACCTCTTCTTTTCCTATTTGATGTCTTCTTTTGTGGTGCTTAGGATTGAACCCAGGGCCTTCATGAACTCTATGCTGAACTATACTCCCGGGCCTCTTCTCTTCTCTTCTCTTCTCTTCTCTTCTCTTCTCTTCTCTTCTCTTCTCTTCTCTTCTCTTCTCTTCTCTTCTCCTCTCTTCTCCTTTCTTCTTCTTCTTCTTCTTCTTCTTCTTCTTCTTCTTCTTCTTCTTCTTCTTCTTCTTCTTCTTCTTCAGGGCTGGGAAATCAAACCTATGTCCTTGTGCATACTAAATAAGCGCTACATCACTAAGCTATATCCCCAGTCCTGGACACCTTTTATTTCAGCAAAAAATGAATTATCTGATTAAAAATGAACAAACTGCTTAAGCAAACATTTCTCAAGAGAAGATACACAAATGACTAACAATCATATGAAAAACATATTCAACATCCTTGGGTGCTATGGTTTAAAAAATATCCCACTAAAGTCTCATGTGTTCAGAGGCAGTGGCTTTTGAAAGCTGATTGGATGATGGGGGTTGTAACTTCATCAGTGCATTAATCCTTTCAAAAGACCATAATTTTGATGGTATTATTGGGAAGTAATGGAAACCAAAAAGTTCGAACCCAGTTAAAAGGAGTGGGTCATGGGGGTGGGACCTTAGGAACCATACCTTGTCTCTGTCCCCTTCTTTTCTGCCTCTTTCCCTTGATCTCTGCTTTCTGGCTGCCATGAGATAAGCAGCTTTCCCCCACCCTATTCTTGCATGATGTTCTGCCTGACCCCAGGCCTAAAGCAATGGAGCAAACCAACCATGGACTGAAACATCTGAAACCATGGGCCAAAATAAACCTTTTGTCTTTTAAGTTGACTTGCTTATTTTATGACAATGATAAAAATCAGACCAACACAGTAATCATCAGGAAAAATGCAAATCGAAACCATAATGAGATTCCATCTCACTCCAGTTAAAATAACTATAAACAGGAAGGCAAAAAAAAAAGGA